>JADKXX010003256.1:0-264975 GCA_017310255.1 Butorides virescens | reverse complement strand
GCGCGGAGTGCGGGGCGGGGCGCGGCGCGGCGCTGCCGCCGCTGGCGGGAGCGGCCGCGGGGCGGTGACTGGGTGCGGTTTTACCCCGGTCCGGTGAAACAAGCCGCGGGAGCCGCGGCCCGGGCATTCCGCGGACGGGCGTTTCTGGCGGCCCGAGCGCCGCGCCCTTCCCCTGCCCCATGTCGGCGTGGCTCGGCCGGGCGGCGCTGCTGCTGCTGGGGCGGCCGGGGGGCGCCGCCGCCGCTGCCGCCGTCCCCTCCTCCTGCCTGGGCTCGCTGCGTGGCCCACCGCGCTGCTGCTGCCGCCGCCGCCTGGGCAGCCTGCGGGGCGGCGCCGAGGGGCTGCTCCTCCCGCGGGGGTCGTCGCCGCCGCCGCCGCCCCGGCGGGCGCTGGGCACCCACCCCAAGAAGGAGCCGATGGAGGCGCTGAACACGGCGCAGGGGGCCCGCGACTTCATCTACAGCCTGCACTCCACCGAGCGGAGCTGCCTGCTGCGGGAGCTGCACCGCTTCGAGTCCATCGCCATCGCCCAAGGTGAGCGGCGGCTCCCTCAGACCCCGGCCCGGCGGCCTGAGGGGCCGGCGCCCGCCGCCTCCCTCCCCGCCTTGGGCCGCGCTGAGGGCGGGCGGGGGGCGGCGGCAGGCGGGGGTGGGGAGGGCTGGGCCGGTGCGGGGACTGAGCCCCCGAAGTTTGGTGTTGGCTGCGGCGGCTCCTCCCGCCTTCGCCCAGGCGACTCCTTCGGACGGCCGAGCGAGTCGGAAACTCCAGGAGGACAGGGCACAGAGAGGCGTACGCCAGCGTGTTTTAGTGCCATCGGGTATAAGTTAGCTACACAACCTGAAATTTAGTTTTCCAGAAGCATCCGCGGCACCTTCAGAACTTAAAACGAGCCAGCGTGCCAAGCCCTCGGTGTGTTTGTCATCTCGCAAGGAGTTTCGGAGAGGTGCGGGTGGCCGTTCCTCTGGAACGGGAATGGGAAAGCATCTCCCACGAAATCCTCTTGACCCCAGTGCAGCAGTAAATTGATTTCAGACCTCTTAAGAGCCGCTGGGCTGCTTGCTACTCCGGGAGCTCATTCATGAATTGCACTTCCCTGCAGAGAGAGCTGCCTGCTTGCAGGCATTGCCTCTTGGAAGTCTTGGTTCTTATGCGGGAAGGTGCGTGTCTGCTCGGGAGGTTTATAGATTTGTCTCTGAATATGCTATGTGCTGTGCAACACCAATTAAAATAATTCACAGTTGTTTTCTTTTCGTCTGATCCAACTGTTCTTGCCAACTCGACGCTTTTGCTAAAACAGATCAAAAACCTGACAAAACCAAATCCTCTTAACTACAACCTCGCTACTTCTGGTTCTGATGCTTAGCTGTAATTTATGATCCCTATTGCAACGAAGATGATAGCGGGTACTTAAAGAGATCAGCGTGCATTTGCTCTAGGCCTCTTTGTGACTTTGATCGTAGTGTGCCCTTGGAAAGGGCATTTCTGTGCCTTGTGGCTCTTCTGTACATGCCTGGAAGAAATCTCCTGGTGGGCAGAAAGCAGGTCCAGGGGTCAGCCATAGAAATGCTGCTTTTGTGAAGAGACAGAACCTTTTCAGGTACCTCTCTGGTTTTGTTTATAGCACACTTTTGCGTATAAACACTAGTGTTTGTAGTCAGAGCCAGAGTGGCTCACTTAAATGGTTCGTTTTAGGAGCAGCACTGCTGTTTTGCTGTATTGTTTTTGTTATATTTGTTTTCCAGCATAGCGGGAAGTATGCTTTGAGCTGTAAGTTGAGGCTAACTTTTTGAATACTAACAACTAACACGCTTAAATAAATCCTTCTCAGCTTCTGAAGGGTTCTTGCCATGAGGTTTTTGTGAGTTTCTCTCTCAGCAGTTACTGCTCAGGTGCAACTGGGTTGCTCTCAGTCCTTCTGTGTACCTGGAGCATCATGTGGTAGATATCAAAATGAGACTTTAAACTGCATGTCAGTGTAATGTCTCAAGGTTTATACAGAGATAATTCAGCAGATGGTCCTATTTAATATCTTGTTGCTCAGTTGCTGTTAGCTATAGCATGAAAGTCTGTTTCTATAAAATACTGTGCTTTTCTGATGATTCAGGATTTAGAAGGCAGAGTAGCAAAAGCATTAGTTTGAGTTTAGAGACTTTACAGTGTGTGACCTTTATTAGTAAACTGCAAATTTATTCCACTAGTGTAAATTGCAGTTCGCTTGTGCCTGAAACTGTGAGCATGAATCTCACTGGAGAAAATGTTTCAGCAAAACCTCAGCTGTGGGCTTCGTAGTCTCACAGCTAAGGGCTCACGAAGTGTTGTAACACTGTCAGACTGCAGTCCTGGGAGTCAGATTCTTGATCTGCCCATCTAATAGCTTGATAAGACTTTTTGAAAATAATCTTTTTCTTTACCCAGCTCCATTCATGTTTTTTCTTACCAGACTGTAAGCTGTCAGCTTTTAACTCTAGAAATGATATTTCTTCATGTGCTGTGGAAAAAGAAAAATAATAACCAAGAAGGGTTTCTAGTAAGTCTGTTGAATAAAAATTAAGAGAACAACAACAACAAAATCTTAAAACTGTAGCGTATACCTCGTACACATTCCCTGATATTCTAGAGAACTGAAATCACGTGAACAAGAGAGGAAACGTAGCAAAGAAATCACTCAATGCTGGTAAAATAGGTGCTCTGCTTTCATTAGATGCACCCACCATAGCGCTGGATCCTCTTTGGCATGCACGTGAGCTGCTGTGGGCTGAGGAGGGGAACAGTAATGCCAGAAGTTCCTGGGGGGATGGATTGCCCATAGCTGTTTTCTGTAGAGGGTTGATATTGGCAGAATCCAGATTTTACATGAAGAAAGGCAGTGACTGTAGAGCCAGGGTCTTGAAGAATGTCGGATGTGTATCATCGCTCTCAACACCAAGGAGTGCCAGATGAAGACGAATAGAAGGGCTGCTCTGGAAACAAAATTATATTATTTCTGGGCTAGATGTTGGTATTCTGTACTTCACGTGTTTTATTATGGATAGATAATATTGTGTACCTTTGCTCTTCCCTGCTGTTGAAAGGGTGACTGTATAGGAATGTTCTAACTAGGTACACGCGTTGTGATTGTGAGTAGCAGATGCAAGGTGAGAGGTATTTGTGCCCTGCTTTCCAAGAACTTTCTCCAATTTACTAGTGTCACTTTTGATTTTTACAGCTGATGAGTTCAATCGAGATAAAGTGATTCCGGCAATGTTGGGGTTCTTCTCAATCTTCTCATTCAGTAGCAGCATGCTGTAGCTGGTTCTTTAGATGAGATCGCTAGTTTTACTCTTGTGTTGATTTCCAGAGAAAGTGATCGAAATGCAGCCTTCAAATTCACTTGTCTACCTGCTGAGCAAATTCCTGTGTCCTGTTTTGACTCTGGAAAATCAGTCTCTCCTCAATCGTGAAATGCCTATGCAGTTTTGTCACTGTGCTTAAGCTTGTGTCGTGCCTGTGATCTTTTCATACTTCTATATGGAAAGGGAGGTCTTAGTCCGTATCCTTCTTCACACAGTCCTTACTGGGTTAAGTTTTGACCTTCTTCCTTCACTACCTCTTCTGTGCCCTAACAGACCCCTTATCAGCTAGGGGAAGCTGTCAGCAATATGGGGAGACCTGGGCACATCAAGAACCAAATGGGGCCTGTTCCTCAGCCCATTCCCAGGCCTACCACCAGAAGGATGCAGTTCCATCAACTAATTGCCCTAGCGCGAAATATGACAGGACACACTATCTGTGGCCTCCGCTAATGGCAGAGGCTACAGGGAAACCCATCCTTTGCTGCGGCTGCTACGCTGAAGGACGGTCCTCAGGTAGGTGAGTCGTAGCTGTTGACTTGTAAGTTAGGTGAGTCTCGGAAGCATTTTTGAAACTTGACACATCTGTTTGCACTGTAGTCACAAATCTATCGGTGGGGAGAGGTTTGTGATGGGGTAGCTTGGAATATGTTCCTGCCATCAGGTTGTCACCTGTCTTGCCTGGATGTTTATGCCTGGGCACTTAGAGCTTCCGGATGCAGAGCACTAGCAGTTGGTTTAAACAGTTTAGCTTCCAGAAAGCTGTTGAAACTTGATGCTATTAATAAAAGCTGAAATTCTTCTGTTTGTTTTAGTGCTTTGGTCAGAAGACAGAGCTTTGTCTGTAAGCTTGTGATAAAGCACAGCTGCGAAGCTCTGCTTCCTTACCTGGGAGCCCGAGTTGAAATAATGGATGGGTTTTGCATAGGAGAAGCTAGGGGGGAAGGGTATGAAACAGAATCTTGATGGAATTGTTCTCAGAAGATATTTCGATTAGACTGTAATCTGTATCTTGCTGTCTATCTTAAAATTCATCACAAAGTTACTCTTTTTGAAGAAAGCTGAAACACCTTCCCCACCTGGGTTTAGTTTTCCTTCTTAAGTCTTTTTCTTTTCTTCCCCCCCTTTTTTTTCTCCCCTCCCTTTCCAGTCTTGAAAGGTGGATAAGGTCTCACATTTTCCCAAGAAGAAGTTTGAAACAGAGTTTTTAAATTTCAGCTTCTGTTCCTTGTAAGGACGTCAGCCACACTGGATGGAGATGATGCACACAGACTTCAATACAAATACTGTATTTTTCTTTCTTACAGTTACTGAAACACCGAAGTAGCAAGTAGGCCAATTCGTTTTAAGTGTAATGGTTCTGCTTTCCTGTTTGTGGAAGTGGTGCCCCATAATGAAGGCTTAGTTTTGTTGGCAGCAGACAGTCAAATCCTCTTTCGTGTTGCTCATTTCTTGCATGGGGGAGGTGGAAGCATAAAAATCTTACTGGCAATGTGGAGAATGATTTAATGGCTCTGACCTTCTGTAGCAATTTTCCATTCTAGAAGAGTGGTATTAGAAAGGAGATGTAACTTCTTATGGGGCTCATATTCAAGTTTTCTACCCTTAGTTTCCAGCGTATGATGTGAAATGATTCATAAGAGTACTTCTAAGCAGTGCAGCAAGCCCAGTAACAAGGAGAAAAATACTAAAGGGTTTGACTTGCTTAGGTAAGAAATATTAAACTTAGAATTTCTGCTGTGTCTTTATTTCTTCTAAGGATAATGTTGTTTGTATCTGTCCTGGGTTGAAATATTCTTGAGCCCAGGTGTAACCATTTTCCACTAATAATACTAACATGGTGGCTATGTAGGGCCTCTGAGAAATCTCAGGTCTTGGTAGTGAGAGAAGCCATTATTTTCCCATATTTTGTTACAAAGATGTGTACATACACATAAAATATATACACAATACATATCTTTGTGTATATATAATATATAATTTTTTTAGTATGTGATATGTGCACATTGAACACGATTCCTTGAAAGCACCAGGTTGCATTTTATACTTTAAATGGACAGCTTTTGTGAGGTGATCACTAAATAAAAGGCCTTCTGAGTGTAATTGCTTGTTTTGCTCACTGTTGAGGTTGCGTATTAACTGGAACACATGCAAAAACCCAGCACCAATGCAGTCTTGACAGCTGGTTTTGTTGGTTTAATTTGCAGGTCTTAGAGAATGCAGTCTCTAGCTAGATTCTCTTTGAAGGCACTGGTATGTCATCCCATAGATGGTTTTATAAATAATCTGACCAAACCGGTGCATTCTGATAGAAAAATGTTCATAATTTTAAGTTTCTGCACTTTTGTTTAAAAAAAATAAAAAGTGCTGCAGTTAAAGGGCACCACCTCCATGTGTTCAATAGGGCTGACAGCTGGGGCAAGATCTTTTTGTGGGAATTTGCAAGCCATTGTTGAGTGAAATCTTAATTTGGTGTCAGAAGAAACATCTGTGGTTTATGGTCTGGTCTTAAATTTATAAACTCTTCAGTTTAGTAAAGTAGCTTAGGGAGTGTTAGAGCCTTGATGCCCCTTACTTCCAGAACTTTAAAAAGTTAATTCATAGGACTGCAAATGTTGTCAAAGACAAACAGATTTCACTGAGGTTTTTAGGCACTCCAAACAGGGTTTCATATGAAAAAGATTCTGTTTCTTGCAGGATACAGATGCATCTTGCTAATACAAACTGGCTCACCTGCTGTGGTGGTTTAGATACCACTCTGATTTTAGTACCTCTTTTTCGTAGAACAATCTGTGTTAATGGCACAAAGCATGATTTGATCCTTCTGGAACTACTGGTCTTGTTTAAAGAGTGGTTTCACAGTGGAAGTGTGAAGTTTCTGGGAGGACACCCAGCCCACTGAGCAGGGAGAAGGAACTGGTGTTATTCGGCAGGTATGGTGGCACCTGGTGGGGATGGTTCCTTCTCCCCCTCTGCTCTACAGGCCCAGCATATGCAGCTGAACTCTGAGCTTTTCTGTGAAGAAGGATCACTTGCCTCTCCCTTGCTGTGACTCAAGTCAAGAGATGTTTAACTCTAGTGTTTGATTGCTATACTGGGAAAAGGTCCTCTGGCAGACTGCTGGCCAATGTCTAATTCACAAATTTGAAGTGCCCCATCAAGCTGGTAAAATGACAACCTCTTACCAGCCTGCCTGCGTGCAGTCCCTTTGTGTTCTTAGACCATCACAGCATACACCAGGACCATTGCTAATCTCACTGCTGAGTCAAAAATACTCAGTGATGAAAGGGATATTATGTTTCAGATGGAAACATGTACTGCTTGTCTCCTTGCTTCTGAAACTTTTTTCTTCTTTCCAAAATCATCAGGCCCTTCCATGAAGGCAGAGTGCAGAAGGAAGAGCGCTGCACAGACTCTACTGATCATTTTATTTAAAATCTACAGATGGAACTGTTCTGTTTTCAAATGGTGGTCATCTATGTAATGCCAAGTATTTTATTACCTGTGATAAAGTAAGCTATTACAAAAGGCTTTGAACCCTAGGTGTTTAGTTAAGGCTAGTATTAAATCAATGGATGTTTACTTGAAATTGATAGCATTTTGCTGGGGGGAAGGAACAAAGAATAGGAGTTACGTATTTTTCTAATTGCTCTGATGCTATTTTTCTTAAGCCTTGGTGAAGAGAGGGAGAAATCATAAGCTGCATTCAGCCCCTTGGCTGTCGTGTGCTTCTATATCTGGAATACTTGATGCATAAAGCTGCGGTGGCTTTCCCTGGCCTCGCCGTTGAAGAACAGGGCTCTGCCTTCTGCCCTCTTTGGGGAGCTGGGATGGAGGGAAGCTGGGTTCTCGCCCTGCTGACAGCTCACAGCGGTTACATAGGTGTGGTGACCAGGGATAAGGCCGGTTGATCAAGTGAATCCTGCAGCTATTCTCGAGTAACAGGTAGAGATGGGAGTTCCACCCCCTTTTTTTATCCCTAGATTGGATTCTTGCCTATTACGAAATTTAGTTAAATATTCTTCAGATTCTTTCTTGCATTCTGTCACAAGAATATGGATGACCTATGCTGACAAAATGCATGGGAAGGTCTGGGTGCTGTAGGGGGGTGTCTTAGTTAATACTTCTAGAGTCCTATTGAGAGGTATGCCCCATTCCCCAAGAAGCCTTTCAAAAGTGAAAGTGTAGTTTAAAAAAAAAAAACAAAAAACAAAACCCCCCCCAAAACCAAAAACCCAAATGAAAAAAAAAAAAACAAAACCAAAACCCCAAACCACAACCAAATCCTGAAACTCCAAAACAAAAAATGCATGAACAAAACCTTACCTCCAAAATGTACTCCTGGGCAGTAGAAAATCTCTTATTTTCATTGTTCATTCTAGCACTTTCTGTGTTGCATTAGTTGATCAGACATTGCATGTCCTTATGTCAATGCTCCTTCATGTTAAAGCTTTATTTCAACTGGATGTGTATGATTTATTTCAACTTCCTTTTTTAAGTTACAATAAAACTGCAAATTTGGGTAACTTGGGGAAGTTGAATTTTTCATCATGTCATCTCAATACGTGCATGGTAGTTTATGGAAATGTTTACAGAAATATTTTCCTAAAACTTTAACTTTGAGTAAATTTGGTAATACTCTTTTTCTGCTTTAAACTCCATTTGTGAGGCTTATTCTATTCATGCTAATATAAATGATACTTTGGGACAGGACCATGCATATATTACTGAAGTATTAGAAGGTTTTGCTCTTGTGGTTTTGTTTTCTTCCATATTCTGAAATTTTACTTGCTTGTATAACTTAAACTGGGTTCTAGTCTGAGTTCTCTGCTTAAATGCAGAAACTTTGCCATGTGGTTTTGCAGAGAAGAGCCTGCAAACGTTTGAGTGGAATTGGTGCAAGATCTAGAGAAATACAGTTGTCTTGGTGTTTATAAAGGCTCTTGCCTTGCTGGTGGATGATTGGAAGATTTTAAATAATAACTTATTGCTGTCTTGATTTTGAAAACTCATTGTAGCATCCAGATACCCTAAACCACTGGTACCTCTTGAGAAGCCAGCGAAGGAGGTAGTATCACCAGAGACGACCAGTGCTTCTGGTACAGTAAAACAAACAAGTGTGTTTGCTAAGATGTGGCACTGCAAAGGCCACCAGGCTGCTGGTTTGACAGACTTTCCGCTTGCTTGTTTTGATGCAGTTGGCGTGTATTGCTACAAGAAATAAAAGTGCACAGTTTTTGTTTATTTATGTTAATATAAAGCCTTCAGTCTCAAGAATTTCAGTGATACCTGTAATACTTCGTGGACTTAACTCTTAATGTAACTGAAGTGTTTTTTCGTGTCCTGATTTTGCAGAAACTCTCCTGAGCTGTGCTATAGTTTCTAGATAATAGTCAGAGATTTCAGACTGTGAAACAGCTTCGTTTATGCGAAGAAGCACAATGTTATCTACCTTATGGCTTTTCCTAGGAAAGTGCTGTGCATTAAATTACATGGTCCGAACATAATGCAGAAATAATACTCTTGTTAAAAAATACCATTATTTAATTAGCTGACTTTGCCTTTCCCTGCAATTAATGTTTTAGAAAAGGTACAACGGGAGATTGCTCCAATTAAAACTTGTTTTCCATCCTTTGCATGTGTTTAAGCATGTATTGTGTGCAAAATAGTTGTCATGCATGAACATTTTTTAAATCATGCATTTTAAAAAAATATCTAAACCTTGAGCCATTGTTCTTCAACTGTATGTGTCTTGTGTAAAATACATCTTACAGTTATCAGGAGACAGATTTTCCTTTTAGCTATCTTGTCTGGTATGAGGGGTGCTTTTGATTTAGGTCTTTTTAGAAAAGATCACTTGAAGTGCAACTTTTACTTATAATGCGACTTAAACCTTTCAGAGTGATAGATGAGAAACACTTAGATCTCCATGTACTAGGCATGAATGAAATGGATTGTTTATTCTGTGAACACAGAGGTCCTGTTTCGGTGTGTAATCAAAATTAAAAGAAAATTAGGTCTAGCAGTTGCTTTAAATAATTTCTTTCTTAAAGCTTACTGATTTAACTGAAACCTCTTAGCTTTAATCAGCCTTATTTATTATTTAATCAATCCAAATACAGAACTACAGGGGCAGCTGGTGGCTCTGGCAGAAAATCTTTTGTAAAAAGAAGTAGTAAATGGGAAAATGAGATGAGTGTATCATGCAAACAGAATACATAAGGAAGATGTCTTGGATCTCTCTGGTGCTGGTGGTTTGGTTTTTTTGGGGTTGGTTTGTTTTTCTTTTTTTTTGGTAAGTAAGTGTCTCAGACTGAGGAAAGCTGGACTTGTGGGTGTGAGCTGTCCTGTGCCCCCTACTCTCTTTGTTTCTCCTTAAATTAGCATGGTGTTATTTCAAAAAACTGAAAGCGGGTGTTCTTGTTCCCATTTTGTTGCTGTTTGTAAGAACTTCCTCTAACATCAAACCTGCCCCTCGGAATTTTTGGGATGTGACTAACGCATGTCTGAAACAAAACCCTAGCTTCCTCTGAAACATGGGGAGCTTTTTAAGGCAAAGCCCACAAAATACTGTTTTTTAACTCAGCAGAGTGCATATTTCCTTCAAAACTGCAGGACATGAGATCAGCTGTTTTTTCCAGTGTTAATTTACTTTGGATTCTTAGATATTTATATGTTAATTATTAATAAAATATCCACCCTAGCAGTCATAATATATACTGATACTGGCTACTTGCTATACTTCTTTTGCCGCATCATTTTCTGGTTTCCATTTGTATGTTATGGGCTCATCATGTTTGTTGCTTTTTGGGTATTCTTTGAGGGTTTTTAAATTTAATTTTGACAAACTGACATGGCAAATTCCAGCAGGTCTTTTTTTTTTTTTTTTAACTTGCAATTTTGCTCTAGATAATAAAAGAGCAAATAGGAACATTTGAAGACTACAATGTTACATGTTTAGGGATGGGGCATATTCTGTGGCAACTCTCCTGTTGTGTTAAAGCAGACATAAGGAGCAAGTAGCTTGTTTTATTCTCTCCTCCTGCTTGTAACCAGGGATAAAACCTTTCCTCAACACGCTTGCTAAATACTTCGTAGCTTTTAGGATGTCAGATAGGAGCATAGGCGTTTCTAGAATTAAACTTCCCTTACTGTTTGGCAGTGATCCTTCTGAAAGGCTCCTGCATGACCTGGGGGAAAGACGAAGCCTTGAAAAATCTTACTCATTTCAAAAAGAACGGGAAAATTCAAGAGAAGAAGGCTTCTACTGTGAGGCCAACTTGAACTGAGAGGAGCTGGAGACATGGGTCTCAGCAGTGGCTCAGGCTTTGGTTTCCAAAGCTCACTTCTTGGGGATAGCCTGGGACCTGTCGGCTGGATGCTAGCAGTTCTTTCAAAACTTCTGGGAAGCCTTCAGGCAGGGTCAGGAGGAGACACGGGGCATGGTACGCGATTCTTGTCCATGCCATGGACAGATGTCTGTCTGTCTGCGTCAGGGTGCGTTGATGTAAGTAAAGTTGCATGGCCACAAAGCCCTGGTGTTTTCTTCAGGTCCAAATGCTTACTGTGAACCAATGGGTAATTGCTGTATTTTGACCTGCTGCATTTTTCTTTTCGGCATCATCATTTTCTGGTTATTGTACTGTTAAAATAGCTTTTTTGTTCATGGCTTTCAGTTACTTGCTCTTGATAGGTTTTGGCTCAATGCAGTGATCCATTCCTTACTGCTGACCAGTTCACTATAACTCATCTTACACTCAGAGTGTGAATCATCAGTCTCCATTAGGATATTATCCCATCTTTCATGGCAATCTGGATGGGTAGAAATTGTATTATATTGGTTTTGCTGGGTTTCATGGAAGACTGGAGAGAAATGTGCATGGCACAAACGGATTTCTTTAGCCAGCTGCCCTTTCAAATACTATGGGATTGTATTTTCAGGTTGCAAATAGCCTTTCAATCCAGCTGTTTCTTTGCTTCACTAAGTTCTGGCTACAGGCTGATTTTTACAAAGCACAAGTAAAGATCTGATGTTACAAATGTAAAATTAACTGTTCTGTTCAAGACGAAGAGATTTATCAGCTGGGTCCACAGCCATCCTGCCTAATAAAGATTTTGTTGGAGTGAAGAGACAGGAGAGCAGCTTGAAATCCCTCCTCCCATCAGTTTTCCTATTACCTATTTTATATTATTTCATGGAGTAAAGTAAATAAAGTAAATAGGTAGCTGCAAAAGTGGCACTGGTGTTATAATCAGCCTGGTGACCTTTTCCTCTTGAAAATGTCAGGCAGAGTTCTTGTGATTCTGTGTCCTGCTCCCTTGTGGTGGTTTAACCCAACAGGCAGATGAACACCCCCCAGCCGCTCGCTCGCTCCCCCCTTCCCTCCGTGGGGTGGGGGAGAGAACTGGGAAAAAACTAAAACCCATGGGTTGAGATAAAGACAGTTTAATAAAACAGCAGAGGAAAATAATAATGATAAGAGAATATACAAAACAAGTGATGCATAGTGCAATTGGTCACCACCTGCTGACCGACGCCTGGCCAGTTCCTGAGCAGCAATTGCTGCCCCCCAGCCAGCTCCCCCCAAGCATGACATCATATGGTATGTCATACCCCTTTGGCCAGTTGGGGTCAGCTGTCCTGGCCATGTCCCCTCCCAGCTTCTTGTGCACCTGGCAGAGCAGGGGAAGCTGAGAAGCCCTTGACCAGTTTGAGCACTACTTAGCAACAACTAAACCATCAGTGTGTTATTAACATTATTCTCATCCTAAATCCAAAACACAGCACTGTGCCAGCTACTAGGAAGAAAATTAACTCCCTCCCAGCCGAAACCAGGGCATCCCCGAATAGAAGGAATGCAACAAAAGTGTGGTTGTGGTTGTGATGCAGCACAAATGGCCCATGTCAAAGATGACTGGTTCCGGTGGCAAATGTGTGTCACTTGTTGTTTACTCATTTATTGGCTCTGGTTTATCAAAAAGAAAAAAAAAATTTTGGATTTGTAACACTTTCATTATTGGTTTACCTCTCTAGTTTGGCTGCTAGGAACCTATCGAATCTGCCTTGTTTCCAGATGCTGCTTATTTCAGGTTTTGCAGTTAGAGACTAATATGGCTGAGTTTGAATGCACCTTAACATCTGACCTTGTGTAAAAGCTCAGTTAAAAAAAACAAACTAAACAAAAAAAACCCAACCCCCAAAACCAGAGCTCACTTTAATTATTTATTCCCAGCCATGGAGAAAAAACATTCAGATGGCTTCCCCACTGAGGGGTGAGAGCATGTGCAGATGAGCTATGGACAAGCTGATGGGTAGTAGATGTGACTTGTCTGTATGGTGCAGGTTCACTGTTGGCTTTGCCCAAGCTGTGCTAAGGGAGCGTCCCAGTCTTGTCCCCCCTGCCCTGAAAGTGTGGGTGTGCAAGTCATCGTTCTGCTTTCCATCCTAGCACTGCCCCTCTTCTCTGGGCCTGGCTGTCCACCTGGCTGAGCACAAGTGCTAAAATAGAGGGAATTTAGGAACGGGAAGAAAAGTATCAAATCACCCCTTGAAGCAGCAACATGATTTCAGATCACTGCAGGGTACAGTTTTGTATTTGACGTAAGGTTCCATGTTTCCTGTTTTCTCATGGGAGGTGCCATGAGGGTTTTTGTGCCTCAGATGGGAATTCGTTCTGGGATCCCTCTGTGTCACTAGTAGCACATTTGGTGACTTGCACTAGTGGGCAATACTGTTTCTATCACCCAGGTTACTTTTTTAGTATTGCTGAGTAGTTGCAATTAGATTTGGGAGCATTTTTTATCTAAAAATTAATCTTGTGACTAGGTAGGGAGCTGTCGCTCTTCTCGCTTCCTCTGGCTTTCTATCTGGGATTATTCCTCTTGGGATGTATCACGCCGCACTTTGCTTCAGCGCTGCAAACAGGATCCTCAGCCTGAATCCATCCTCTTCCTTGCTGCTGGAGAAGAGGCTGTGTAAACATCCCCAGATGGTGGAGAAGCAGCTGAGAATGAGGGAGGGAACAATGCTGGAGGCACACTTGAGATCAACCCCTGTCTCACAGCATGGAAAAAACTGTAGGGATGCAAATTTAATTACAGGTATGTCACTGATGCAGGCAATACACAAGTGCTGCAGCGTACTTTCCCCTGCCAAGGGTAAAAGTGTTAAATATATTTAGATTCCATATTTCCTCCCATGTAGAAAACAGAACAGGCTTATGCGTGCAGAAGACCTTGGGTTCAGCTGTGGGTTTGTGTTTGTAATTTAATAATTCTCAAGCTGATTAGGAGAACTGAAGGTGGAACATGCAATTTCAGAGCTCACAGGAGTCTGCTGCACGCTCACAGTTGAAACTGTGATGAAGGATCAGGTAAAAAAACTAGCAGTGGCAAAGGGAAAACGTGCAAAGTTGAAAGCCGAAGACTGTGCTGAGTGGCGGAACCCAGTCTTTCATAAACTGGCATTGGGTAGTTCCATGGGAGGATTAAGCAACATGTCATCTATATGGATTTCTGCAAAGCCTTTGACACGGTCCCCCACAACATCCTTCTGTCTAAATTGGAGAGCTATGGATTTGATGGGTGGACTGTTCGGTGGATAAGGAACTGGCTTGCATCCAGAGGGTAGTGGTCAATGGCTTGATGTCTGGATGGAGACCGGTGACGAGTGGTGTCACCGGTCACCTGCTGAGGACAGGGGTCCGTACTGGGACTGGTGCTGTTTAACATTTTCATCAATGCCTTAGCGAGATTGAGTGCACCCTCAGCAAGTTTGCAGATGACACCAAACTGAATGGTGCGGTTGACACACCAGAAGGACGAGATGTCATCCAGAGGGACCTAGACAGGCTGGAGAGGTGGGTCTGTGTGAACCTCATGAGGTTCAACAAGGCCAAGTGCAAGGTCATGTACCTGGGACGGGGTAACCCGCAGTATCAATACAGGCTGGGGGGAGAAAGGATTGAGAGCAGCCCTGCCGAGAGGGACTTGGGGGTGCTGGTGGATGAAAAGCTGGACATGAGCCGGCAATGTGCGCTGGCAGCCCAGAAGGCCAACCGTACTCTGGGCTGCATCAGGAGGAGCGTGGCCAGCAGGTCGAGGGAGGGGATTCTGCCCCTCTACTCTGCTCTGGTGAGACCTCACCTGGAGCCCTGCGTCCAGCTCTGGAGCCCTCAGCACAAGAAGGACATGGACCTGTGGGAGCGGGTCCAGAGGAGGGCTACAAAAATGATCCGAGGGCTGGAGCACCTCTCCTATGAGGACAGGCTGAGAGAGTTGGGCTTGTTCAGCCTGGAGAAGAGAAGGCTGCAGGGAGACTTTATTGCAGCCTTTCAGTACCTAAAGGGGGCCTATAGGAAATATGGGGACAATCTTTTTAGTAGGGCCAGCTGTGACAGGACAAGGGGTAATGGTTTTAAACTAAAACAGGGTAGGTTTAGACTGGATATAAGGAAGAAATTCTTTACCATGAGGGTGGTAAAACACTGGAACAGGTTGCCCAGAGAGGTGGTGGAGGCCCCATCCCTGGAAACATTCAAGGCCAGGTTGGACGGGGCTCTGAGCAACCTGATCTGGTTACCGGTGTCCCTGCTGACTGCAGGGGGGTTGGGCTAGATGGCCTCTAGGGGTCCCTTCCAACCCATGATTCTATGATTCTAACATTGGGATTAAATAAATGGATCAGATGTGTGGTACTTCATAGAGCAGAGGTCCCGAAGCAGCTTTGGAGGGAGTTGTGTGCACAGCTGGGACTTGCAGAGCTGTGACGTGGGCTGAAGCTTGCGTTAGCTCTGCGGTTGGAAGCTGCAGAGATGCACTTCCAGCTGAGCTAGTTAATCCTCCCGAGGGAAGACTCGGGCTTACCAAAGGCTGCCAAAACGCTGACCAGGGGAAGAATTTTCCTTTTTTGTTCTGCAGAATAAAGGCAATTGCTTGAAAGAGTTAAAAGTGAACTTAGTCAGAGCTGTTCACTTATAGGAAGAGTAGAGCCCAGTAGGCTTTGTTGTCCTCTGCTTCTCCTTATTTGTTGATTTTATAAATAATGTCATATAATCTTAGTAATTTCAGATCAGTTTCGTGATCCGAGTGAATTTTTTCAGTAGAACTTAAAATTCACGTGCAGAATAAATTACTAAATAATGAAGCTGCATAACAACTCAGCAGATATTCCATATTCTTACAACATAAAAGCCAAAAGAGAAGATTTTAAAGTAAAGTTCCATGTAAAGTATATTTTATCTATTTTTACATTCATTCCTTCAGCCATTTGCCAAAGGCAGCTGACGTTGCAGCTTGGCTTTGACTGCGCAGAGTCAGATGCTGAAGTCTGACTAGTTTCACAAACGCAGCCGGAGGCTTTGCTGAGTTACGTGAGGAAGGGAAGAGGAAAGGCACCCGTGTGATGAATCTACTGTGCTACCTCTAGCAGTAGGTTAAGAGTTAAGAATAGCTTCATTGCTTCTGCGTTCTGTATTCATTAGGCATTTATATAGAGCCTATATAGGTACAGATTATCTGAGGGTAATTTATGGCTGGGAACTTAAAATTGTCAGTGGTTTCTTACTCTGTTTTTTTTTTTGCTGACAGGTATGAATAGTTTCTTAAGGACATCAGGGGAGCTCATACTTTTGTCTTGACTGCCTCAGTGCAGTGAAAAATTAGGAGGAGTGTAATTACACTTAATGTAAGTCTGCAATGAAATGTTTGAACATCATTCAGTTTATCGTATCCACTCTGTCTCATTCTGGGTAGCTGTCCTCATTCTGAGACAGATGAAAAGCAATAAACTCTATATGCATTTAAAATTATTTCAGAGAGAAGCTTACTTCTGTAGTCTTACTTGCTTCTAAGGTTATCCTTAGGCAGGGAATGAAACTTTCTGCTTAAGAAAAGGATGATGCTTAGTGGTACGTGATTTAATAGTAGTTTGTCTTCAGCTTTCTATAAAGACCATAGTAGAGTGCTCTTAAAGGGGAAAAAAAAAAAAAAGAAATCCCACCAAAGCGATCAAATTTACCATTGCCCCCTGGTGTTACTGTGGTGCTGTCGCTGGCCGCACGTGGTGTTGCCTGTTGGCAGGGCTGCTGCTCTGAGTGCAGGTGCTGCTGGTACCAGTGGCTGTGGGAAGCGCTGCTGCTGCCAGCCTTGGATTTGCTCTTACAGTAAACATTGCTGTGCATCTCTCTTGATACTAACCAAGTCACTTTTTCTCATTTCAAGACTCTTGGGTGTTGCAGAAGGCAAAAGCTCACACTCTGTGCCTGTGAATGACAGTGTAACAGCAAGCATGTTAGGAAAAGCCAGTGAGCATAGCGTGGACCTTGCCCACTGCTGCTACGAGGTACAAGCACCCCACGTCATTAATATGCTCTGTTTCCGTGCTAGGGCAGTGGGACCAAGCATCCCTGTTCCCCTGTCATCAGTCAGCTTTGTCCTCCAAGGGACCGTGCTGCTGGCTGCGAGCACAGGATCGTGCCCCTGGGCCTGAAAACCAACACTGCTCCCTCTTTTTAATAAATTACCTTTTTTTTCTTACCCCTCTTCTTTCCTGGGGAAACAAAGTGTGGTTTTGGGCAGGTGGGAGAAGGGCATAAGGGAGAGGAGGGGTGGGAATATACAAAATAATCTCTCAACTTCTCAGAATTCTTTTTAAAAACAGGGTCTGGGGGTAACATCATTAACTAAATATTATTATAATTATTTATGCACCTCCCTAGATATTTCATGAGCCCTGAGATGCAGGCATCAGTGGTGCCTAATGCTTTTCTATTTAAAGGTGGTGACAGCCCTCTACTAGATCAGATCTCTTTGGTTGTGCACAGAGCTCCGATAACTCTTGTTAACAAACCCTTTGTGGTGTCCCACAGAACTGCTTTGCTTATCGCCTTACATGAAACTGCTGCGGAGAACAGCTGAAAACCTAATCGTGCACCCTGATAAAACAAAGATACTGTGGTCTTGTTTGTTTCCAGTTCAATGCTGTTGCTGAGCTGCTGCTCTGCTCAGCTGCAAACCTTGAACCAGAGTGGCCCAAGAAAAATCAGTGCTGACAGAGAAGTGCCAATACCTCATCTTACTGAAACACAGTTAGATGAGTATATTTGAAGGAGATTAATTCCACTCTAATGTTAGTCTGAAGTACTTAGCTGGTTTTTTTCTGTAGCTAGTGGGGAGGGTGTTAATCTCCGGGGAAGATTTGTTCATCCAAAGACAAAAGACTTTGCTATGCCTTTAGGAGGTCTCCCTCCCCTAGCTCCTGGGAACTCATTGCAGCCCTGGAGTGTTGAGATGGAGATGGAGAGGGTGAGGAGCAAAAGAAGAGCCATCCATCCATTTGGGATGATGGGTATTACTTTGTTTTTTTTGAGGCAGGGAATTTTGACTTTGTGGATGGCTCAGGGAATTGCTACAGCCATCTTATTTCTTGGCAGCACTCAAGTACCTTTCTATTTTTTTTTTTTTTGTTGTTGTTAAATAATATATAACCATTCACTTCTGGAATGCACAGATGAGACTACCACATCATTGTTCCTGTTTACTCTCAATGTTACCATGTTTATGGCATTTTTATACAAACACTTCAGCTGCTTTTCTGACATTTTCTATTTCTCTCTGAAGGAGACAGCTCAAACTCCGTATTTCTGTTCTTACCCTGCATCTCTATTACAAACTGCAAGTCCTTTCTGCATTGTTGTCATTTTGGCTGATTAACCCTCTTGCATCTTGAGGCAAGCATCTTACTTGTAATTTTTATTCAGCTGTGGTTTGAGACCTTGTTAAGGAAACCACTACAAATCCTATTTTGGCGTGGACACGAAAGACTGACCTTTAAGTTTATAAGGCACTGATAGAGAATTGGATTCGAACAGGAAAAGAACTGTTAATGGTGAGGACAGTGATTTGGATTTCTGGATACCTGTTTGCATTTTATGCTTTCTCCTACATTTCTGTTCAGGTTTTTCACCTTAGGTCTCTGTGGTTTGTTAAGCATCTTTAAAAGGGTATGAATGGTGTATCATGTTTTCGGAAAGGATAGTAGGATAAGTGTATTGTATACTCACAGTACTTGATCGTGAACATTCAGTAAGCACTACGGATAAAGTTGAAATTAAGTTCTATGATATTTAAACCTATGCTACCCCACATCTGCTGAGAAATAACATATGTTTCTGTTGCTAAATGCATCCATTCTAGGGAGTATAACTACTGACCACTAGATGAGGTAGTGCAGAGTAGCTGTGTTCCCAGTCTTTTTTTTTTTTTTCCTTTGGAGGAGGCTTGCTGCATCCATTGTATGTGGCACTTAGACCTGGATTTGTCCTGGGCCCCATATGTCTGGGCTACCTACCTGCTAGGATGGGATCCCAGGAGTAAACTAGTCCTGAAATCACTCCTAAGTTGTGTTCTGAAGGGAATTGGTTGGCTGATGCTGGGAGAGATCTGGGAAGCAACTGGCGCTCCTGCAGAACTTCTTCAGCACTTAGTCCCCTACATATAACAGTAATTTCAAATAAAGATGATAATCTCTTCTGCTACCTCAAGGTTTTTCAGGGAAGGAGATGGAAAGTAATCACTGTGTAATTTTCTACAGTATTACAGAGTATGCAAATGGTATTTAGTACCCATGGTGTCCTAATTTGTACTTAGGCAGAATATTATTTGGGCATAGTTATCTTTTCAGGGGTAGTAGAGAAATGATTCTGTCATGTCCTCTGTCTATTCACCTCTTACTAGTGCTTTGCTCAGCTTTCTCTTCTTGTGTGCATGTGACTGAATGGGCTAACAGCCAGGTTTATATTTAGCACGGCACGAGTCAGCATCCTTTCATGCCTTAATTGCTATAGTAACAGGAAACCATTTGTGAGCTATAACAAGTGATGCAGAATTTTTTGTTTGCTGTCAACTTGTGGATGGTTTTTTCCCTATGTGGAATATTAAGGGAACCCAACTGAAGATCAACGAACACAGTTTTTTAGCTTTGTGTTTTGCTGTATGCACAGAAGGTTTTTGTTAAAACCTCGAGGAAAAACAAAGGAGGAACAAAGGGGGATGAGAATGTGTCTTATGAGCTTATTCTGTGAATGAACTCGTACATCATAGTCAGAATTTACTCTTAAGGTTCTACCTCTAGACACTGAACAAAGCAATAGCACACATCTCGTTTCTAGACTCCAATCCCAAATTTGGGGGATAAAGATCCTCTTGTGAACTCCCATGTAAAGGAGTACCTCTTTTTTAATAGACGCAACAATTCCTTTGGTTTCTTGTTCTGTGCAAGTGAAGCCCTTGCTGTCTCCATGATGTGTATCTGAATGATTTGCTGAAGTGACCCAGACAGGCTTTTTGGAGGAAACAGATTGATGCATTTGAGACAAAACCCTCCATAACTTCCAGATGAGACACTAACCTTCAGAGCCTACAATGAGGTTATAAGGGATCTAGATTATTAATACTCTTCATATTTCTCCACCTTACCTTTTTGATATTCATTCTTAAATCATTAACAATTCGGTCACTATTTAAAAATCTATAAAACACTGCTCATACTCTTGTCTCAGATTTAACAATACTCAGTGGTAGCATTCATCTTCCTAGGGTAGCCCTGGCCACAGGACCTGTTATTGCTGTTAGGTGTTTTCTGCCCCTGGGTGACACTAACAGATTTAGCAATAAAATTTTACAGCAGTGTTAGCTGCAATTTGAATAAAGCATAATAATACATGCCTTTAGGCTTGCAAGTTCTCTTGTATGGCAGTTGTTAGAAAAATTGATAATTCAAAAACTGGTGATGACAACTTTCTGGTTTTTGATTTTTTTTTTTTTTTTTTTTTAACAAACTGTCTGAATAAATGCACCCCATTAGCTGTTAGTCAGTTGGGGGTCTTGTCAGCTAAGAATAATAATCTTACATCTAAATTGCAAGTACTGTCTTGGTGTAAATTGACTACAGTTGGCAGAGTTAATTGAACTTGCTGGATTTGGGCCAAGTTGTGCATAATGGTATTATTTATGCTGACAGTTTTATATCCCCTCCTGGGTTCTGTCTATTAAAAAAAAAAAAGTAAATGTTTAGTTAGCAAAAAAAGTGATATTGTAAATTCAAAAAAGATCAAGAACAGATTTAAGAGGCAGTTTGTTTTGTTTTTTTTCTGCTCTCCAGACTTTGCTAATTCAGGGCTTGTGACCTGTATTGCACTTGAACCTTGGTTTATAACTTCATTTATGATAATGAATGTCAGTTAGAAAATAGTAATATTCCTTACTCTGCCATTTCATTTTACTCCTTCTGTGATTAGATGAATTCTGGTGTCTTATTCAGCACTATGGCACAGGACAAGCTGGTGAATGGCTGTTGTGAAATGTAATACCAGAGTACTTCAGGGGGTTTTGCCCAGCTATTTAAACTCTGAACTGTTGGCTTTTGACTGAATTCAGTTCTTGAAAGGGGGTTTTGCAATTTGGATTTCTGTTTTCCCTCCAGTAAAACAAGCGAATGGCTTGTTTCCTTTGCTGTACTCTCTGAAGATTTTTTCTTGTTTTTTGCTGAGCCTTGAAAATTCAAATAGTCAGAACAGCTTCCTGTGAATACTCTATTCTGAAATACATTTTGTGATCTAGAGTTTTTTAAAAAATTGCTTTAAAGAATGTTTTTGGCTCTCCAAGTGATGTGTTCCCCTGGTGCCTTCATATCTTGCAGAGTTTTAAAGTATGTTATGCTTTAAAGAGGTGATACTGGAAGTGATTCTGTAAAAAGGTTACTTGCTTTCATGCCACAATGGTTATTGAATTCTTTCTGATTTAGTTCTTTTTTTTTTTTTTTTTTCCTCCCAATGTCCCAGCTTTAAACTAAGCCTTGACCTCTGCAAGTAGAGCTGAGCTGGTCCAGCCCCTGTCACCGTAGGGCAGTGCTCCGCAGAGGACAGCTTTTTCCTTGAGCCTGGTCCTGCAGGTACCGTGTGACAAAGTCCTGAGCAACCAGGTCTGATTTGGCCCTGCTTTGGGCAGGGTGGGACTTGATTCCCTCTCCAGGCTGGAGATGAGTGTCCTGGCTCAGGCAGAGAGGGTATCAGGATTGGAGTTTCCCTCTCCAGAGCGTGAGCAGGGTTGACCTGCACTTAGTGATCTGATCTTCTTCTGTCAGACTTCTCCTATCCCTGTCTCTTTAATATATGTGATCCCAGATTTTTTCCCCCACCACCACCCAGGTTAATTTTTATCTCAGCGATGAGGGAAGCTGGCATCAGGCATGCTTCCTGATGAGTTTAGCAAGACTCTCTTATAAAAAAAGAAAGTTCTTATGAGTGTGGCGGAAGACACTACCTACAGAAGAGTTCCACCATGCTATCCTTAGGAACATCTCTTAATGTTTGACTGCCCTTGTGTTGTTGAAGCACCTTAGGTGCCCCGCTTCACAAAATGGGTATTTAGCAGGAATCCCTGTCATGGTTTAACCCTGGCCAGCAACTAAGCCCCACAGAGCTGCTTGCTCGCTCCCCCCCACAATGGGATGTGGGAGAGAATCGAAAGGGTAAAAGTGAGAAAACTCGTGGGTTGAGATAAAGACAGTTCAACAGGGAAAGCAAAAGCCATAAGTGCAAGCAAAGCAAACCAAGGAATTCATTCACTGCTTCCCATGGGCAGGCAGGTGCTCAAAGCAGGGCTCCATCACGCGTAACGGTCACTTGGGAAGACAAATGCCATCACTGCAAATGTCCCCCCTCTTCCTCCTTCTTCCCCCAGCTTTATGTGCTGAGCATGATGTCATATGGTGTAGGATATCCCTTGGATCAGTTGGGGTCAGCTGTCCCAGCCGTGTACCCTCCCAGCTTCTTGTGCCCCCCCAGCCTCCTCGCTGGTGGGGAGGGGTGAGGAACAGAGGAAGCCTTGACTCTGTGTAAGCGCTGCTCAGCAGTAAGGGAGACATCCCTGGGTTATCAGCACTGTTTCCAGCACAAATCCAAACCATAGCCCCATACTGGCTACTGTGAAGAAAATTGACTCTATCCCAGGCAAAGCCATCACAATCTTACACCACCAAAACAGGTTATGTCAGTGATGAAGTAATTTTCACTTACATTTGATCCCTTGCTGTTTCTTTGTACCTTGCACTAACTTATCTCTCCTCTACCCCCAGCCTCCCTACTTTTAAAACCAACCCAAGATAATCCTTGATTTATGCTCTGAAGGAGGTTTATGTCCTTTTTAGTTAATGTGACCTGACACTCCCATTATTCATAGATGTAAAGGACTGGGGTTTTTTTTTTCTCCTATCAAATGCTTGTCCTCAATTCCTCCTTTTGGTAGTAAGCTTTTAAAATCATTTATGCACTGTTTTTTAGCTTTTTAATCACTTTCTAGCTACACTGAATAGAGTGTAATTATGTAGACTGCCACGCGCTATCAAACTCAAACATCCATTGTAGTTAAACCTAGAAGACTGATGTTCTAGAGCTTTGTAATATATGGTGACAAACTGAATAGTCTTCTGTCTTCTGTGTTGGTACCCAAAATACTTCACTTGGGAATTATCTAAATTAACTGGATATCGTAATCAGGGCGAACTATGAAAAGATGTCTTCCTCAGATGTAAATAAGAGTGTTTCCTGGAAGTTTATGTATGCTGTTACAGTTGTTTTTGTTTTTTTTTTAATCATTAAATCATTGTATATGGAGAACTAGACTTGAAGAATAGATGGTTTTATTCAGTAGGGATGGTTTCAGTGGCAGTGTCACATGAAGCCAAGGAACCACGCTGGCTGGTGTGATAGCTTCCCATTGGAGCAGAAAGCCCTGGAGGGCAGCGCTCTCTGTGACCTCCTGTGCTCAAGTTAGCAATTTGGGGTTTTCATTCTCCTTGCCATCCAGCAGGATGGAGCAAGAGGAGGTTAGGAAATTGTATCAGGAATGTGATGGTGCTGGCTTAGGTTGCCTGGCCACCCCCAGGGCATCTAGAGCTTTTGGAAACTGTGTCCTCAGTTAATCTCTGGTTCGAAGTGGCTCTGATTCCCCAACCCCCCCCCCCCCCCCCCCCGTGTTGTACGAATTTGCTCTCTCTGAAAAAAGCTGCTGAAGGGCAGTCCTGGGCTATACAGACAGCGCTCTCTTTTTTCATGCTTATGTAAAAACTTTGCTTAACCTGCAGGGATGGAGGGAGGCTGCATGCAGACAAGTGCAGGAGAAGTTTGTGTTGGGAAAATGGGTCCCACCCTTCCCAAACATGAGCTGAAAACTTTGGTCTGACACTTTCTGGTTGTTGGGCACCAGTGATGCCTGCAGCTTTGGAAGATTGGCTCTTGCAGGGCTCCCCTCTGTTTGCCATGGGATGTTCTTTTGTTCTTCCTCCAGCTTGAGGTTTGAATCTGTGAATTCCTTAGCATTTTCTAGGGGAGGGGGGGAAAATAAGTCTTTATTTCTGTAGTATTTGGGCTGTACTTCTCCCACTTGCGTGATGGTTCTCCCATGCAACTGATGTTTGTAGAGCTTAGGTAGTTTATCTGTTGGGCAGAGGGAAGAAGCATCTCTTAAATAACTGCTAAAGCTTGAAAGTTGTTATAGTTTAAGACCTTAAATTAATGGAATTATTTTGGAAGTCAGTGTCCTGGTTGGCTGAATATTGGTGTTGTGGTCTAACCTTTCCTGCCCCAAAGTTAATTTAAATGATTATTTTAGTTTCTCCTTCACAGTAGTATTGAATATAGGAGTGACTTGAATGCAGGGATACTCAACTCTGGTCTGTACAGTTCAGACATATGCTCAAATGATTCACAGCCTCTATTTGTAGTGTTGTCTTTTCATGTGCTTGGCTGCCCCAAGTAAAATTTGAATACTTCAGGTAGGGTTGTAGGCTTCTCTCAGGTTTTAGCATTTTTTACCTTTGCCTGTAGAAGTTACCTAATCAGAAGTATTGGAAGCAATTTGCCAAAAGCCTAGGGTTCATAATACTGGAAGATACTGGGGCAACTTTTTTCCTGCTTTAAAAGGGGTCTTATGCTTAATATTCACGTATTAAGAAAAACAACAAAAGCAGCTTGTTTTCTTTCCCTTGCTCCTGTGAAATGGGTAGCTGTTGCTGCTGCGTTCTGTGCATCACCTCTAATAGACTGCATTAGCTGCCTATCGAGGACTCTCTTAGGTTCAGGAGTGACATCTTTGTCCTTCCAAACTCTTAATGGTTTGATGCCAGGATACCTGAAACATGCACCAAATGACCAAACTTGATCTGCCGTTAATGAAATCAGTGGTCTCTAATGTTGTCATATTATTTTTCTTTTATTCTTACGCTAGTTATTAAAAGATGCCTTCTATCAGAACAGAAATGGTAGGGGTTTTTTTGCAGACTGTCTCTGGAGGAAAGGAGGTTGTCTGATGCATGCTTAGAGGACCTCCAAAACCAAATAATAAAATACGGTTCTCTTTAGATGTCCTGTTTTTTCTAATCTTAGTGTTTATCTAATTTTCAGTAATAAAGATGGCTAACGGGCTGCTTCTAATGTATGCTGTAATTGCATAATCACTACACAAGTTTAATCTTGTAATATCATTCTAAGACTTTGTGGCTTTTGATATCATGTTATCATTTGTAAAAATAATAAAAATATACATGTGAAACATTTTTCTTCAAATTTTAAAGCTGTTAAATAACATAACTGGTTTTTTGCCTGCTAGTAATTTGGTAGACACTTTATAATATAATACACTGAATTTGTGATGAACTAGCTAACTGTCTCGTTTCATTTTGACTTCTCTAGAGAAGTTGGAAGTTGCCCCACCATCTCCAGGACAACTGAAACATGGTAAAAGAAGAATGTTTGTTGAATGTGGTTCAGTACTTGTGCAGTCTGTCTTTGAATTACTTCATCTTTCTCCTACAAGTGCTGGTCTGTCCTCATCCTGTCGTATGGAGTAACAGAAAACCAAAGCAAGCACCAACAGTCAGCTGCCTTCTTTATTTCATAACACCTCAGCTGGAGAATGTGCACCATTTACTGAAAGTAGGACAGAAAGCCCAAATGAGACCACGCTGTTCAAAGCCAGCAAACCTTGGTTTTGTAAGCTGAGCTGTGTTGATGCTGCAGTACATTGTGGGGGTTTTTGTGTTTAAGCTTAAAACTATGGACTTGCTCCTTGTTGCATATATTTTAAATAGACCGAGAAGTAGGATAAAATTGCAGAAAAATTGGAAATAGATTTGGTATTCTTTATACCGTGGTCATTCAAATTCTGATTTAGTTTCCAAATCAGTGTATTTTTGTGGTTTTTAAACTCTGTCAGTGAGCAAATGTATTTGGTTGAACATTTTCCTACTTTAGGTATCTACACTTATTTTTCTTCGTTGGTTTTTTTTTTTTGCTTGGTCCCTGGGGTTCTGTTTACTCCATGGATTCCAAAATTCTGTCAGCTTCAGTAAGAATTTGATCTCTCTTTGTAGCTCCAGAGTTTGGTGCACACATTTTGAAAATAGTAGGCATCTCTATGTGCTTTTTTGTTATTTATGGTTTGGGGTTTTTTTTGTCCTGCAGTGGTTTAAAAAAATAATAATTTGGAAAATTTTATACATTCTGTGCTTCAGTCTTTTACCTATGCATTTCAGAAGGTATGTGTTTTCTTACAAAGTGGCTACAGAAGTCCAAACATGTTCTAGTACCTGAGCATGAAAATCTCACACGTGGCTTTGTTTTTTCTATGATCATGGATTTACGCTGTCTGTGAGAGGTAAACCCAAAATGAACTCATACTGGTTTCTTTTCACATGACCCTGAAGTTCATGCATTCTTCTTCTGTCTTCATAATTTTGCTTCTCTTAAGTTTATAAAATAGAGGAATTATCGATCCCATCTGAACTGGGGAAAAAAGCCTAAATAGCTGATGGATTTTAAATGTTAAATAAATGAAAAGAGAAGCTGTATTTTTAGTCATACAGCCTATCCTCGGGTCTGTATTTGGTCTTACGATGCTAGCACCTTGAAACTCAGCCGCAGGCGATGCTGTGCAAACTCAGTCCCATCTCCATCAGAAGCTTACAAGCTAGAACTTGAGAGAGAAAAAGGAGCAGGGAAAAAAGGAATGATCCAATAGGACTGTGCTTGCCATTAGAAATTATTCAGACCAGCGTGTTCCAAGTTCCTGCAATAGAAAATGTTTTCAAACAGGGTTTACTTGGAGTTTCAGGAGTGAAGAGAAAGAATGCGTAAAACGAAAGGTGGAACTTGATTTCTTAAACAATGTATTGAGGAGCAGCTTCAAGTTGAACTTGCTCTTGGCGTACTGCCCAAACAAAATCAAAATACAGAGGTTTGGGTTGAATAGTGAAATAATTAATGCTGTATGACACACTAGTAAAAACCACCTCAGCATTTTCAGATTTAGCTGAAGGAGTTTTGATAAGAATTGCCTAGCTCCAGGCAATACTCTTAAAATACGCATTTTTAGGAATGCATGAAGAAGATGGAGCTCTTGCACGGGAGTAGAGAGGGACTTGCAGAGGAAGAGAAGAATTCAGGGAGTCTGGTGAGACATTTTGGCAATCTTCAATGATACTGCAACATCAGTTGGAAGGACTGTAAATAGTATCAAAGTTTGCGTAGTTCTAATATTTCTCTTATGCAGTAATAGGCATTAAGTGGCTTCCATCCAAAATTGTACAGGTATTTGCAAAGAGTAAGTTGGCTTAACTGGTTCTTCGTAAGCCATTAGCAACACTTATATGTAGCAAAGGGTTTTACCAAACCTGCCATCAATAAAGTCACTAATAGAAATAGTAGGAAAGGCATTTTGTGTACGTTGTCTTTGATTCTCTTAAAGGCAGTATTAGACTGACATTTCAGTAGTTCGCGCGAACTAGTGAACTCTTATAAATAATTATTTTCTCTTTGTTACTTATTTCTTTTAGTGTTCTTCCACAATGCATTACCTTTTGTAGGGTTTGGATTTTTGGATAACGCAATTATGATTGCTGCGGTAAGTTCATTATTTATTTCCTTGACCAAGTCAGTAAGATTCGTATTGTTAAAATACTAAATGAGTGAATGAGAGCTTCAGTAAGACTTGGTTCCCTCTGTTTCAAGTCACTAATTTTTATTTTATTTTTTCTTTTTTAAAGAAAATGTCCATGCTTTTATTCAGCCTTTGCAGAATGCAAAGGAGTGTTGTTCTTTCTGAAGGCTAGTATTGTAACTAATTTCACTGAATTGAGAAGAGGATTGCTTTGTTTTTTCCTCTCCTAATTTGTACTGCAAGACGCATTTATGATCACGTAGTCAATACATTTTTTTGTACCGACTGATGATAATGTGATTATAATGTGTTGATGAATGGGTCTTCAGGGCTTTTACTGATGTGTTCCTTTGTTCTGAGTGATGCGGGCAATGTTAGTGCTGATGCTGATTTGTACTGATGTGGCCTGGCATTTCCGAGTAACACTGAGATATTTTCCTGTTAATTTGGAAGATGAAGTGGCCTAGTGGAACAGGAAGATGGAGAAAGGCCAAAGATACTGTTCCTTGTGTAGAATTATCATTGACCGTGTGATCTTAATCATGGGATAATTCAGATGGGAAGGGACTGCAGGACCCACTAGGTCTCTAGTCTAACCTCCCACTCAATGCAGGGTCAGCTGTAAGCTCAGATTAAGTTGTTCTTGGTTTTATCCTGTGGGTCTTTAGAAGATTTAAGGGCAGAGACTGCACAGCCTGTCTGGGCAACCTGTTGCAATGGTCAGCTGTCCTCACGGTGGAGAACATTTTCCTATACCCACCCGGAACATGTCTTGTTTTAATGCATGCACATTGTCTCTCATCTTTGGACCATGTACTGCTGTTTCATCGTACAACTCACTGTGACCATGTCTCTTCAACTGAAAAAGTAAGGAGCTACGATACTGTGTTTTATTTGTTTGCTCAGTATTTGTAGAAGCTTGCGATCAGAGCTGTGCATTCAGACTAAGAACTGCAGTGGGGAAAATGCTACGCAGAGATGACTGTTTTGTCCATTAGGTGGCCATTATGAAACAGTATAAAATATTGAAAGAATATCAGAAGTAGGCTTTTGTTCTAGGGGGAAATACATATGCTAGGATGGCAGGAGCTGTGCAGATCTAGTGGAAGTAATGTCCCTTTATCCTTTCAATCTTAACGTAAACAAGCAGTAAGCAATATTTTTGCCAGTCAAATAGATATAATCTATTTTAACTCGAAATCCCTCAGTTAATGAGAAAACTCTTATTTTTCAGGGAACCCAAATAGAGTTGTCAATTGGAGTTGTCCTAGGAATTTCAACTATGGCAGGCAAGTAATAAAAATGCAGTATCTGTAGACTAATATGTACACGTGCCTGTATTTTAGGCTGAAAGTGGACCACAGGGCTGGGAATGGTTCTTCCTTGGTCTTGCAGTTGCCTTTCCTAATAAAGAAGCAACCTGTGGTTGAAGCAAGGACATATTACATTTGCAGAAATGGAATTGCAGTTCAAAGAGCTTTTGAAATCCTTGTTCGTTTTAATCTAAAAGTTCAAATCCTGGTTTTCTTAAGAAAGTGTATTTGCATTTCTGTAATAGAACTGCTCTAAATTCCCTAGGGTCTGATATTTATGTATGTATATATATGTATTTGTAAGTTGCTGTTTGCTTGCAGTGCTAAGTGAAGACTGGTGTTGGTGTCCTTTTACTGTGTTGGCTGGTGTTGGTGGCTTCTCTGCCTCCGTGTGATACCACAGGAGGGCCAAGCAGCCGCCCTGCTCCTGCCCTGGGCCAAAACTGATAAGCTCTGCTTGACACCTTTGGTGCCTCTGCAATGTCAGAGGAAAGAAAACTGCTCGTGGATCCACCAGCTGCAGGTGGAGCATTGCTCGAAAGTACCAGATAGCTTAAATGAAAACGTATATAGCAGAGCAAGTTAATCATCTGGAAATTTGAAGCCCCCTTGCAATGCAAGGCAGTCACAAGCGAGCTTATCTCAGTAAGATCTGCTGTGAAATCACGTGGTTTAAGTGTGTAACTTTATTCAATCATACATACAGTATTTATTTCTAAACTGACACAGTTCATAGATATGTTGAAGTGCTTATCAAAGCTCCATATGTGAGTAACAGCTCATTCTGTTTCCAGTGCTCCTGTGCCTCTTCCAGGCGCTGGGAGGCCTTGCTTGGAGTCCAGCATTAGCTGTGTGAAACTGGCAGGCACGCCTGGCTGGTTTTAACTCTGGGCTGAAAAGTTGTTGCATTGATTTCCAGGTGTCGGTGTTGTCTTGTTGTATTTGTCAAGTTTTCTTCATATAAGTTGAGAAAAATAGTTGCACTTCCTACTATTGTTGTCCTGCTGCTGTTATTGCAAACTGTAATAAGGTCAGAAGAAAAACTGTAAAATTAAAGAAACTTCCTTCTAGTCTTTTAAATACACTTCTATATACACTGAGAAGAGCGAGGGTTGCTGGGGGGGGGGGGGGGGGGGGGGCAAGAGGGAGGGGCACTGGTTGTTTTCTTTGTAATTAAAATAATACTTCCTCTCCTCTTTTCTTCCCTCTTCCTCCATCCAGCTGCAGCTCTGGGAAACCTTGTTTCAGATTTAGCTGGACTGGGGTATGTCTGAACTTGTACTGAGAATATTTCTTTTTATCCTCTCTTGCAAACACTGTTGGTGCTACTGAACTAAAACATAGAAACTGCTGAAATGGCTTTGGTTTTCTCCTAGCTCTTGAATTTTGCTTCAGTAAAGTACATGACTGTAGAAATGTATTCTGTCCTTGCTAGGAAACAGTTAGAATATTAGGTGGTTCTTGTTGAGGTTAAAACTGCAATGCCGTAGTTCAGAAATGGAGTAACTCTCCTGCTATTACAGTATTCTGTATTTTAAGTGATAAAATTGGGATTGATGTTTAACGTGATTCAGTGTGGTCTGTAGGTAATACTTGCTTTTAACAAAATATTAGAACTTCTTCTACAAAGAATGCGCTCATTAAAATACAAAATGGAAAAATACTTTTTTCTGGTGATATAATATATTGCTGTGATGATAGAATATACCTAATATACCTCCTCAGATTGTTATGCCTAGATCTGAAGACTCTTCCCTCTCCTCCGATAAAACAACTATGTATCTGAAATGTCTTCAGAGCTAGGCATACCCATTTCTGATATAAAAAGATGCATCTGAATTTTTAAGTTTTTAAAGGAAATTTCTGGGTAATTGCTGAAAGTAAAGCTGTCTGTAATGCCTCTCTCTCACTTTCCCTCTAATTGTTTTTTCTGCAAATAACAAGGCTATTACTAATTAGTGTGTGTGTAAAATCTTTCCTCCAGTAAAGGTTACTTACAAGCTCTGCAAAAATACAGTAACATTCACACCAGTTGTATCCTAACGCATAAAGCTTTTCTGGGAGTATTCCATGTTAAATGAGTGAGAAAATCAGTTAACTGATGCTGCAAAATGTGACCATCAGAAGTCTGAACACTTTCCTATATTTACCTCTCGATGGCTTTATCAGTATGCTCACGGAAAAGCAAAGCTATTCATTTTAAGTTCAGGGCTTCAAATATTTCAAAATCCTCACTAGAAGATACTGTCAGATCCAAAATCGTTTGCTCTTGTTTTCTTGTTCTTCCAGTCTTGCAGGTTATGTAGAAGCTTTAGCTTCACGACTGGGTCTGTCAATCCCTGATCTGACGCCCAAACAAGCTGATATGTGGCAAACGCGTCTCAGTGCGCACTTGGTGAGTATCCCGTAGGTAAGCACTGTTTGTGCAGAGCTTTTTTTTGTTGAAACTAATACGTGACAAATCCTTTTTGTCATTTTTGCCATTAAATACTTAACGACCACTAACATTTTACCCATTTCCTGGAACGTTTATTTGTGAACCTATGTCGGGGAGCATCACGAGACTGGATTGTTTCAGGCTTGGGTGGGTTTTTTTGTATGCAATACCCCACAAGTGACTAGTGACATGGATAGTCTTTGCAGTGACTTCATGTATGCTGTGCAGATCCCAGGGTTGAGCTCTGGCAACTGTGATAAGATAGTTTATTTGAAAGTTATGACCCCTCTATGTAGTTTACTCCTCTACATTCTTTGTCAAGTGCTTGCTATTCATATACTTGTGCTAGTATGTATTAATTTCTAATATTCTATAATTAGCACGGATACAAAATTAGCTTTCCCGTGGGTAAACTTTTAGCATTTGAGTAATATTCACTGCCTGGATTTACAGTTACGGGACACTCATCTTGCAGATTCATTTTCAGGATGATTACTTAATTAACATTTAAACATTTGAAGCAGTCCCACTTCAGCAGCGAGAGCGTTAGTTTATTTTGATTAAAGAAACAGATTATAAGAAACTGAGTAAAGAAACAGATGTTTCTTTCACTTTCCCAGAATAAACCTTCCTGGGGAAAGATATCTTTGCAGATTTAAGGGAAGAGAAATAACACCTACTGAGAAAAAATTAGGGGGAAAAAGAAGTCTTCTTTTAGCTGTGATAGATCAAAGCATGGAGCAGGGAAGAACTGGCATGTGGTCAGTGGGCTGCCCTCTATTCTGTCCAACGTAAGAGTTTTCTCAGCAGAAGCTGAGTCTGTGGCAAAAGCCTGTCATTGCACTGCAGTTCATTCACAGCCCCTTTCTCTGAAAAGACTTCTGAGCCTGTATGCTAGCATTTTTTCTCTTTTACCCGCTGTCTCAAGTTTGTCAACACTATCCACCTACGGCTGGTGATGTGGTTTGGATGTTGCCTTTCTTATTTCTTTCTTCTCCGGTTGCCTTTTACATCTAGGTCAATTGTGAAATGTTTTCCAATTTATTTTTTTTTCATCTTTACCTTGTGCCTTGCAAATTATCATGTTTCCAAGGGATTCATCGTTCCTGACCTTGATGATAATTTGCATTACCAGATGCAAGTAGCTACACTTATAATTGCACCTAAAATGTGGTTTGTGGAGGTTTTTTCCCTCCCTCTCTGTCTTCCTGGCCATCCTACTAATCCTTTGAATCCGTGTCTCCTCCCTTACCACCTCTGCAGCTCTTCGTGGATCATTCCCCTCCTCTCCATTCAGAATTGTCTTTTATCACGGTGCACGCTGTTTCTAACCTTGTCATATCTGTTTCTCATAGACTGTGTTTCTAGTCTGCATGCTAAGAAAAATGTGGCTCCCAACCAAAAGCTAGAACAAAGGGTCTGTTTTCCTGGCTGTGTTGGTACTAAATAGCGAATGAGTAACAACTGATCAGTGAGAAACTTAATTTTTTCCCCATTTCTCTAGGGTAAAGCTATTGGAGTGACCATTGGCTGCATTTTAGGAATGTTTCCTTTGTTGTTCTTTGGCGATGAGGAAGAAAAACTGGAAGAAAAAAATTAACCTTTTTACAAGACATATACAGATGTAAACTACTGTACCTCAATTATTCAATTACGCTGTCAATATTTAGGAATTAACAGACAGTAAAAAAATGTATAGACTTGGGAACAAAACCTTCAGCATGTCGTTTTATGGAAACACTAATTTATTGTGGCTTTGTTGTGTTCAGTACTTCTTTTTATAAGGTATCATCTAACTTTTTATTTAATTGTAAATTTTTGAAGTGTTTTCTTTTATGACAACTGATGTTTACCACTTTCCCCTTTGACCTTACTCTTTAATGGATTATTACTTTAATAATCCACCATGGATGACAGTATCACTCTTGAGTTGCATATTGGTTGCCTAACAGTTGTAATTGCATGACAAAAATGTCACTGCTGTCCGTCAGGTCCTTCAAATCAAAGATTATTAAGGAAGTCAGTCATGAGTAATTCAAAGTCCCTTGCTTTGCAAGGTGACTGGTTGCCCCCTTACCAGCCATCGTTTTGCACTGCCTTTAGATTAGATGATTTGGTGATCTACAACAGTCTAGTTCGCATTTTTTCACAATTCTGACTAAGTGTCTGAATTGTCTACTGAGATGATCATTTTAATGCTTTGACAAGGTAAGTGTTTCCAGTGTAGGCTCTTTACCAAGTCCATTTTTTAGTTGTGTTTTAACACCTTCTGTACTTCCAGATTCATGCCTTTTTTTTTTTCCTTTCTAAACAATATTTTGAGAATTGAGATATCCTTAAATTTGTCTTCCTGAGTTTTGAGTGTGGTAGTGAAGAATTCAGACCAACTGTTTCAAAACTACAAACAACTTTCTTTAAGGTGTGAGTAATTGATTGGGTGGACGAGGCTGGGGAATGCTTCAGGGTGTGAATGAGTGCTAGCGTTGCAAGTTTGTAATGGGTGTTTTGGTTGAAACAATAAAGTGTACCATCAGTCTGGACTAGAGGACCTGATTTTCAGATTATAACTTTGTATTTAAGATTAAGCCTTTGCTACTTTTTTTTTTTGCTGTGACACAATTAGTAAAAAAAAAACCCAAACCCAAAAATCCCAAACAACAAAAAAGGATACTTGAGGCCTTTTTCCTTTTCTGCCTTTTATTTTTGTAGTCTTACTTGGTATATTATAGACCTGACAGTGCAGTCACATGCAACTGTGCTTCTTTTATATGGTCATGAATAAACTGATTACAACTACTGAATATTCAGATTTCAGGATCTGATTTGCCAATAGCCTAATGCTGAACTGATAACTGCTAATTAGAGGAGAGGGTTTCTTACCTGTTTGAATACCATTTGGAAAAGACACTAAAAAGAGGCATGGCCAGGGCACTTCAAAAGTTTTATTGCTGGAATTGTTCTGAAGCCTAGAAAGAAATGGTAAAAAAAAAAAAAAAAAATTAAGTCCCCTGGTGACTTTTATTTGCTATAGGAAAAGTCTTATTGTAACGTGTGTACGTTTTACAGAGCTCATTGCTTATCTCTTGGTCATAAATCTGACTTCTCTGTCTCATTTCTAGAAGCCGTTTAACAGCAGTAGTGAAATTTTGACATCAGCCTTTAATGAAGGTGACAGTGTTGTATCTGGGTTTTTTTGAAAAGCAGACTCTGAAAACTTGCAGTGAGTAGTCCTAGCAGCATGTACTGTACTTTGTACATTAAACCGTGAGAATTTGGACCAAACTGTAAAACTGAAAGAAATCTCAGCCACGCATAGAACACAAATACAGAGGAGTTTTGGTTTGCATTTTCAAACTTGGAAGCTTTATTAAAAAAACCCCAACCAAACGACACAACAAACAAACAAACAAAAGCCCTCCACCCCCAGAACCCAATCCTTCTAGAAAATGATGCACTCTTTCCCCAACAGATTGCTGCTGGTTTACAGTACTTCAGTGATCAGGTGTTTTGGTTTTTTTTTTAGCCATCCACACATTTGTCTTGCCTTAAACTAACCTTTCTTCCTCTGCATGTACTTCTGTTTCTGGTACATTTCTATACAAAGCTGTAAGTACTTCCCACGTGTTCTTTTTTTAAACTGAAGTACACATCAAAACAATTTTGCGTAGCTTTTTTTGTAGCTGTTTTTACAGTAACTCAAACACTGTTTTCAATTATGATACTGGCATCTTCATTGGAATCTTCCAGCAGTGGCCAGACTTTGTTCTTTGCTGTCGTAGCAACTGGAACACTGTTTTCATCACTTTTTTTTTAGAGCTCACGAGAACAATTGGAAGGCTGTCAGCTGTCATAGTAGTGTTCCATTTTATAATGGCAATAGGAAAGACCGTGTACTATTGTTAAATAGCTTGTGCATGTAAATTGAGTACGTTTTGTTTTTGTATGTCAAACTATTGTACTGCAACCAATGCTTTTATCGAGAATTAATGAACTAAAATATCTTCAAAGAAATTAATCGTGTTGTCTTGTTAAACTATTTTAGCTGGCCACAAAAATGTGGAGGGCAAGTGATACATGGTAAAAAAAATCTTGGGTGTTTCAGGCTGTTGTCTGATACTGTAATCAAGAAGGCGACTTCTGGGGCTTCAATATTTGACAAACATGAAGCAATAACCCCAGATTTGAGAGGAATAGTGGCTCTGCGGGAGGCTGAGAGAAAGTGCTTGTTGGGGCCAAGCTGCCACCCGGAGTACAGCCGGGGGAGCTGGCTTTGCCTGCAGCACCCGCTCTTGGGTGGATGCGGTGCTGCTTCGCGTGGAAGGGAAGATCTGTGCCTGATCTGTACCCTGTCTCCTCACCAGGAGGGTGGGTTTCCCTGGGGTATATGGATGAAAGTAATCCCTGATGCGCTGATCATGTGTTTCAAAACACTTAACTGAGAAGACAGAGCACTAACAGAACACTTCTCTTTGATTTCTGTTGTCTTCTCCCTCCTCGATAAAAGGAAAAAAAACGCTTCAGGGTTATTCAGAGACTTCAGTATTGCTCCATTTTTTTTATTCTATCAGTTAGTCCTGCGTTAAAAGGAATTTTTCGTGTTAAAGGGCTGGTAGACCTGAAATTGTGTTCATTTTAAAATAATAATGCTGTCTTTATTGTAACTTAAACTATAAATGTATTTTTGACTGTATGTTATTCCTAGGGACAAAGACCATGCATCTGATAATATGGTTACTCAAATATTGCCAATATTTTCTCATTCATGTACTTTTACATAAATTATTGGAATTCAGACAACATATTTTGTATTGTCTTTAATTAAAAATGTCAAACTTTCTGTAAACTTTTGTACTACAGCAAAGCTGTTCTGTGTTTCTTTATTAGACCAGATGCTGGAGGGGAAATGTTAATAATATCCTGTGGGTATTCAGCCTCAGTTATACAAAACAGGAATTATTATTTAAGTTATAAGCAGGTGGTCCTCTGTCACTGTTGCAGGAGATACCACTGTGGAGTGGTTCTTCTGTCTCTTCATGCTTGGAAGAGAGCGATGTAAACAATTAAAATGTTTGCATGGTAAACTGGTGGTGTTTGTGATTAATATTAGTCAGAAGTCCACTTGCACTCGAACTTCTGGAATTAACTGAGGTTTTGTATGCAAACCAAGCCTTTTTGAACTTCCTGGGCTTTGGAGCTCTTAACTTTTTTTTTTCACTCCTTGGTCAGTCCCCTTCGTGGATGTCTGTGCATCAAGAAGCGCTGTGAGTAAAATACCTGTACTGGATGGATGATCTCATCTCATTCTGACAACCTGTATCGGTTGGCGATTATTTTACTCTATTCTAATTGCATTGTATAGTAGAAGTCTTCATTAATGTTCAGAGAATCTGTAGTGCTTCTCGCCAGCATGTTCCCATCTTCTCTGTCTGATGTTTGACGTGGTCTAATGACAAGCTGACAGAGCGGCGCTGTATAAACTGAAGACCTTAATAAAGTATTGAGGAGCTATCATCCTTCTCTGAGAGTCACATGCCTCTGGAATTTTTTAACCTAAAATATTATGAAAATAGCTAGAACTACTCCATGTTTCAGTTAATGCTCTCATAACACAAATTCAGGCTCCTGTTTTAAAGTCTTTATTTAATGTTTGTTAAGGCTGTCACCCTTCTTGGTGTTCAGGACCCTTGGCATCCAGAGTGTCGCTACAAAATAGTGTTGGGGCGGGGGTTGCGCAAACTAAGAATGTAAAAGCCAGCCAAAAGATAAATGCAGAAGGATTTTTGGTTTGTTTTGGAAGACTACTTCCCCAGTCAGAACAAGCCCCACCTTCTGGAGAGACCTGTGGGCTTCCCCTTTCCTTCTCCCCCAAGAGGTGGTTGTTGCTAGGATTTGAGCAGGGCAGTCTTGGAGCCCAGAGGTTTCGGTGCATGTGTGCAGAGGCTAAGTTGCTGTGAAATACCAAAATTGAGACTTTGAACCCGATGCATTTTGTGTCCATTTTGTGTTCTGTTCTTGATACTGAGTTTATTCAATATATATAATTAACAATACTATCAGATTAATAATTTGATAATATATCAAAGATATTTACATATCTTTGTGAAAAGGGCCTTATGCTTTTGCCTAGAGGGTTTAAGCCCTTGCAAACCTGTAAGTATTGGTATTATCTATCTATCAGTAAATAGATTATTTTGCAATGGATTATGAAGTGTACTGAATGGTTAGAATTCACCGGTTAGAAAACACGTATCTGAAGAGTAAGATCTGCTGCATTGGACCTACAGCTGCCATTCCTGTTGGGAAGAGGTTGCCACTGAGCCGGATGGCAGTGCGGTGCCATGGAGCGCCGCCTTGGCTTTGTGCAGCACCCCTGCTTGGATTTGGCTGGGTGATCTGTTTGCACTGTGGTGATGCTATCTATTTTTGCTGAAAATGGCTTATTTCTTACTTCCAGGTAGGAATGAGGAGGAAAGGGAGGAGAATGGGATTCTGCTGGGTCATTTTCCCTACGTGGGGTTGAGTAGAGGATCTGTTAAAAGAAAAAAATGATGATTTGCGTTCATGCTACTTCCCTGTGGTTCTCTGTGCTTTTAGCGTGCTGGGAGATTGGAAGAAAGAGCTGATGAGGTTTCCCTCCCCAAGGGTGGCTTTTCTGCAGATCTCAGCTATTGAGTGCCAATAATCCCTGCCTAGAAGTAACAGTCAAAGGAAAAAATGATGGTAAAATACCCTCTTTTGAACACAGGAGTCTTGAAGAGGAGAATGATTACAGATGACTGACCTTTGTGATACAACTGTCGGCTGCCAAAGGCCATATCAAAAGGCAGTCAGATCTTGGGGAAATCAGCCCCTTTTTGTGACGTTTCAGATAGGCTTTAATGCTGACCTGCAAGTGAATTTTTCTCTGCCTGGTTTCCCCTGAGGAGTTGCTTGCCCCATTTTGTGTAGGAACCCTGAATGTTTTCCTCTCTGAGAGCACCAGAGCCTCTAAGGGATGGCAGGACTGGGAGGCAGACTGCGACCAGAGCCATTGCCTGTGGGAAAACATCCCAAGAAGTGGGCATGCTGTGAGGGGTGGCCTCCCCTTCATTTATAGTCCTGCTCAGTTGCCTTATAAAGGCAGGTGGCCAGTGGGATGGTTCCTCTGGAAGAAGAAATGATTTTGTTGGATTGTGTTAGTTTATGCTAAGGGTTATTGCACTGGCAAGACGAGGAACAGGACAGTTCCTCATCCAGATATTAAAAAAGAGGTGGCTACCTACATTGGAAACCTTAACATCTCTTAGGATAACCATCTCCTTAGCTCTGCAGTAGATTAATGACCTGGCTGTATCTTTCAGCAGATCACAAAGTCCTGGGAAAGCCAAAACGCAGTTGGATGTGGTGTTTCTGTGGGTCACTCAGGTTTGGGTACTTGAGAACTCAGTCACTTGAAGATGTCCTGCAGGCTTCAAGGCTCAGCTTTTGTATATGATAGGGGGAATTCCTGCAGTGGGATTTCTCTGCCTGGATGTAGGCTTGCCACGTTGCAGCTGGGTGACCTGATCTGGGTTCTGCACCCTGTGGCCCCTTTGTGTATGGTAGAAACCAGCACTGGAGAATCTGATCTATTGTAGGTGTCCAGTTCAGGATGGGTTCGGTCATGCTCTGTAGGCAGGGGGTTACCACCATACAGCCTCTGCGACAAAAATGCAATGTTTATGTTAATCCTTATTGTCTGCTGCTATTCTCCAAGACGGGGTGTTTGGAGCGTATTGGAGTTTCAGCCCTATGCTTTGCCCAGAGTTTGCACAGGTTTTGATGGGCCAGGCCTGCACCTTGTTGCTTTTGATCAGTGAAATTGTTAATTGTGCAAGTTGGCTTGTACATGAAATGGAAGAGTTTATTTCAACATGAAATAACCAGTTCATTGGATGGAAAGTGTTTACTGGTGTAAAGTAAACCTACTTTAATTGCAAGTGGAGCGGCTTGGTAGTGAAGAGGGGTGACAGGGAGACAAATGACTTATGTAGAAACTTTCCAGTGGGGAAGAGCTCCTCCTTTTGGGATGGCTGTTCTCTGCAACGTTCCGGGTAGGGAGCAAATTACGGCTTTTTTGTTCTCATTTTGGCTACTGTGATAAACTGTGCAAATACCACGTGTCCTACAGCAACAGGGCTCTCTGTTGTAAATTACTTTGCTTGAAAAATGCAATCTGTTGAAATAAACAGATTGGCCAAGAAAAAGGAACTTTAGCAGCACATTAGTTTTAAGTATGCTGTTAATGCTGTCAGCTTGGTGTTGCTTAAAATTGGTGTAATACAGGGTAGGCCAAGGAAAGGCCAAGGGTGTGCTGTAGCAAAAGGTGTTACTGATAAATCATGAAGAGAGCTGTGGCCTACAAAAAAAAAAAAAAAAAGATTTTTATGAATATTCTGCAGCTGCCCCCTCAATGCTGGACTTGCTTGTGTCTCTTTGGGTCAACTGTGGTTCTGATGCTAGCGTGGGGGGCATAAAATATTGCAGAACATAATTGCAGAAGAAGAGAACACAAAGGAAATAAACCCTCCTTTCAAAGCAATACAAATTATTAATTTCACTAAAATAGCTGAAAAAAATGACAACAGCAGCGTTTCAGTCTAAACCAGCATCCGTCTTTCTGACAGTCCCACTGATGGTTACAAAGCTGGAAGGTTTCTGTGTTCCATCTGATGAAAACCACTTTGGTGCAGGTCCTGTATTGACTTGACTCTGATTTAAACTGAGTAACAGCAAACAGAAATTATGGATTTTGCGTCTTTTATTTCTTAAGGCCCTTTATTGTCCAGTTTGGTAAATTAGGATGCTCCCCATAGGTGCAGTCAGCCTGTGAAAGAGCAAGAGTTGCTGTTTCTGTTTTGTGCTTGTAAATGATTATTGAGACCAATAGTGTGAGTTTTTTCCTATAAGATAATACAGTACTCAGCTTATTTTAAAACTACTATCATATGTTTCCTAGCTGGATAAATGCTGTTAAGGCGGCATCAAACGTAAACAAGTAGTCTTTTTTTTTTTTTTTTTCCACTCTAAATATAAAATGGGAGAAGTTGTTAGGATGCGCTTTCTTTCCCCCCTTAAACATAGAATCGTGGAATAGCTGGGGTCAGAAGGGACCTTTAAAGGCCATCTAGTCTAACCCCCCTGCAGTGAGCAGGGACATCTTCAACTTGATCAGGTTTCTCAGAGCCCTGTCCAACCTGACCTTGAATGTTTCTGGGGTGGGCCATCTACCACCTCTCTGGGCAACCTGTTCCAGTGTTTCACCACCCTCACTGTAAAAAAAAAAAAAAAGTCTGGCACCAGGAGAGATTTGGGTTCACACTAGCAACAGGGAGCTGTGATGCTTTTAAAAATCAATTTGGCACCGGACACAATAATAACTGTCATCGCAGCGCTGTGCTAAGCCCAGTTACTCATACTGTAGCTCTTGCCTTGTCACTCCGTCACAGAAGGCCATTAGGTTGGTCAGGCAGCACTTGCCCTTGGTGAAGCCGTGCTGGCTATCTCGAATCACCTCCCTGTCGTGGTTTAACCTGGGCTGGCAGCTCAGCACCACGCAGCCGCTTGCTCACTCCCCCCACTATGGGACCAGGGAGAGAATCAGAAGAGTAAAAGTGAGAAAACTCATGGGTTGAGATAAAGACAGTTTAATAGGGAAAGCAAAAGTCGCGCACGCGAGCAAAGCAAGGAATTCATTCACTGCTTCCCACGGGCAGGCAGGTGCTCAGCCATCCCCAGGACAGCAGGGCTCCATCACGTGTAGTGGTGACTTGGGAAGACAAACGCCATCACTGCAAATGTCCCCCCCTTCCTTCTTCCCCCAGCTTATACACTGAGCATGACGTCCTATGGTGGGGGATATGCCTTGGGTCAGTTGGGGTCGGCTGTCCTGGCTCTGTCCCCTCCCAGCTTCTTGTGCCCCTGGCAGAGCAGGGGAAGCTGAAAAGTCGTTGACCAGTGTAAGCCCTGCTCAGCAACAACTAAAACATCAGTGTGTTGTCAACATTCTTCTCATACTAAATCCAATACTATGCCAGCTACTAGGAAGAAAATTAACTCTGTCCCAGCCAAAACCAGGACACTCCCTGTCCTCCATGTGCCTTAGCATAGCTTCTAGGAGGATCTGTTCCATGACCTTCCCAGGCACAGAGGCCAGGCTGACAGGTTGGTATTCCCCAGGGTCCTTCTTTCTACCCCTTTTAAAAATGGGTGCAATGTTTCCATTTTTCCAGCCACTGGGGGCTTCGTCTGACTGCCATGACTCTTCAAATATCATGGAGAGTGGCTTGGCAACTACATCAGCCAATTCCCTCAGGACTCTGGGATGCATCTTGTCAGGTCCCATAGACTTATGTGTGTTGAGGTTCCTCAGGTGGTCATGAATGTGATCTCCTACAGTGGGAGGAACTCTGCTGCTCCAGTCCCTGCCATGTGGTCCATCCACTCGAGAGGTGTGGGAAGAGAGGTTGACAGTGAAGACGTGCGGTCCATAAGCCTGGGCATGGCAGCGCGGGAGATGTGGTGTCCACCTTGCACCAGTGCCACCACCTGCCCTGAGCTTTGCCACATTGGCAGCTCTGATGAGCTCAGGTGAAGTTGACAGTAATTCCCGTGGCGAGCAGAATCCCTCGTGGGCCAGCACCCACGCTTTGCACCTGTGAAAGCCGAGACTTGGAGCTTGGAAGGCTCCTGCTGCCTGGAAGCACTTCTTTAAGAAAAAAAGAGTCTTCTGCAGGACAAGTGATGTCTTCTGACATACTAGGGATTGTGTCCTCTGATCTTGCCTACATCTGGAACCATCTTTGACTTGGTACGCATTGGGGTTTTTGCATATTTTATCTCACATCCTCATTTAATCTTATTCTGGGTAAAGTTTGCTAGTAACTTCTTTTGATATGTTGGTGATGGGGTGCTTGCTCTTTCCTCCAGGCTGCAAGAACATGCAGAGGGGAACAGTGGTGGCACAGAGGATTAGAACAAAAGGCGGGAGAGTTTCTGCATTTTCTTGACATGCGTTTTCTCTTTGTATGGATGCTGCAGAGATGTGTAAATATTAGAAAAAACTAAAAAAAACCCTTAGCTGTTGATGCTGCTGTCCATGAATGGCTGTTCTGGCTACACTTAGCAGTATCGTGTCTGGCATGTTGCAGGCGTGCTGATGCCGTAGTTCTTTTGCAAACTGTGGTCTATAGCTTTGGTATATTTTGCTTTCAAGAGTGTTTTGTTTTGTGGTTTTTTTTTTTTTCCCTAACCTTCATTTTTTACTGTTCTTCACTTTGCTGCTTTGAATTAGTACTCCACAGTGTGTCGTACTAAGTAATTCCTCCCCACGTTTGGTGTACATGCACACTGAAAAATATTCATATATTGAAAAGATATCCCTGCTCTTAGTCACTGGTGAAACACACTGCTGTTTTCTGTGCATCGGTTCTGCCAGCCCATTGATCCCAAATAACGCTGTCCTCTCTGCAAGTAAATAAGCTCCCTTTTCCTGTGCTTATAGGCACATAATGCAGTAATTCAGGGATTGCCACAAGACACCTATAACAAAAAGGAAAATGTTACTGCCGTTAGTTTTCCTTCCTCCTGATATTACTGTCTGGGCAGTCAAAACTGTCTCAGCCTCCGTCACTGCACAGCGCAGATGTTCTGCATTTTTCTCTCACGTCTGAACTTTCAACCCTACTGGCTTTCAACACTAACTGGTTGTTCCCAGTTCTTTCTACATGTGCAATTAGATTTTATCTTTTATTAAAAATGTTTGAATTTCCTCCGAACCTCTCTGAATCCTTCTTGCAGTATCCTGTTACTAGCAGAAGTGTGAGCAGTAGTTGAGGGAAAAGTGGTTTTTTTTATTTATTTATTAACATTAATATTTTACTTTCTGTCTTGGAAATTCCAATTATGTTAAGCCATTGTTATTCTTGGCATTACTGACCACCCATGCAAAGAACACCATCAATATTTTTTGCTGGTTTTCTCTGCAATCTGTGTGTGTGTTTTTCTTTTCTAGCATTTTTTTTTTTCATCATTTTCAAGAACTATTAAATGTCCAACCCACAGGAGGAAACTGGTTTTGCTGATCTTAGAAACAGCAAATCAATTTATAGAAACTGGCAGTTTTGTTGCTTAATAACGTTGCTGGAGGGACCTACAGCACATCAGCTTGTCATTCTGTATGGACAGTAGGATTTGTCTCACTTAACTGTGGCTGTCTAGAAGTCACACATACCTCTGAGCCACTCTGGAGGGTCGGACGGATATCGCTGGAGGATGCTTGTGCCTCTCTGCTCCCAAAGAGGAAGCTTAGCTGACTAAATTGTGCCCCAAACCTTAGACTTGTGGATGGAGGTGAGCTAAATCCAGTGTTGGCACCTTGTGGCTTTTGAACTGCGTGCAGCTTTCTGGCTCCTTAGGCCTGAACCCGGCGCCCATGGTACATCATGTGGTGGGCTGAGGAGCTGGGTTGGAAGGTTCGCTGGGCAGTCATCTGAATCCTGGGAGAAGGTGGGCCAGCAAAGACCATCGTACATCTGAGTCGCTGCGGTGACCCAGCCCAGTGCAGTCTGCATTTGCAGGTCTGTTGGATGTCTCCTAGCGCTGTCCCACGTTCATGTCCCTGACTCCTCTGACTCTTGGCTGTATGATGATTTTGCTAAGTGGCTTGTAGGGTCTGGAAGATGAGTGGCTTCTGCAATTGGTGTAAGCGAAGAGAAGAGTGATAGTGGTGGATGAGACAATTTATTTTAACACGACCAAGCTTCAAACTTGGAGCAAACTCAAAGTTATAATAAAGTCTTTCACCTTCAGGACTAGACGCTACTAAATTGAAAATAAAGGCATTATTTCTGGTGCTGGAGTGGGATTGGCAGACACGCATTTCTGTTGGCAAGCAACAAAAAAGCTGCTGTCCTTCACTGGAAAAGGAAGGAGGCTGCTATGGCCTTGGCCTGAAAGAAATGTAGTGTCTCATCCATACTGGAGATTTGCCTCGATGACTTAAATCAAGTGACTTTTGGAAAAGCAGCTTGGATTCTTTGCTAAGCTGCTTTTACAGTCTCCAGTTCTCTGTACAGCTTGGGAAACGGGGCCAGAACAGATACTGGTGGTGGTGTATCGGGTCTTCGAGGCAGTTTGAAGCAGATTTGACAGGACTGTATCTAGAACACACCAGTAAATGGAAAAATGTGCTAAGACTTCTGTGAAGTTCATTGGGCCTCAGTCCGGTGGCTGCTGGTCTGGTTCTCGACCGTACAGGATGCATAGGCTGTATCGGCCCAGGGTGGTGCTCGTAGAGGGCATGCAGCGGGTGCCTGGGGAAGCGAGGAGGCCCCTTTTCCTGGAGCGTAAGCCCTGGTTAAATGTGAGACTAAGACGTGGCTTAGGCAGGAGGAGAACCTTTGTGCACACGAGAAACATCTACCTGGGGCAGGCCTGTGCTGTGTTGAGATCTGTGCCAAGGCCCCACCAATTTCTTATTTCTTGGGACTGGCCCTTTAGCTAAAAGCTGATAGAGCCTACGAGATCTGTACGTGGATAGAGAGCATCTAACCGTAGGTATGGTGTATTCCTGCCCTCTGCCATGCTGTAGGCTTAGCATTTGTCAATTCACTTGGGGTTTTAGCATCAAAAAACATATGCAAGTACTAAGGGTCCAGTCTGTTGAAGCTGGAATCCCTCAGGTGTGGAAAGATACTGTTCAAAGTCTCCTTGCAGAAGTGTTCTGGATAGAGGGTTTGTGTGAGGGACAGCACCAACACAGAGTGAGGTATGAGTGTTCCTTTAAGCTAGAAGATGAGGACTTTTTCATAGAATTGTAGAATGGTTAGAGTTGGAAGGAACCTTTAAAGGCCATCTAAGTCCCCCACCCCCCCCCCCCTGCAGTGAGCAGGGACATCTTCAACTCGATCAGGGTGCTCAGAGCCCCGTCCAACCTGGCCTTGAATGTTTCCGGGGATGGGACATCTACCACCTCCCTGGGCAACCCATTCCAGTGTTTCACCACCTTCATTGTAAAAAAAAGTCTGGCACCAGGAGAGATTTGGGTTCACAGCAGCAACAGGGAGCTGTGATGCTTTTAAAAATGAATTTGGCACCGGACACAAAAATAACTGTCATCGCAGCGCTGTGCTAAGTCCAGCTACGCATACTGAAGATTCAATGCCGTGGGAGGGAGGCCTAAAAATTGCCAGAAGCCCGCATCTGGCAAAACCAGAAAGGGAAATGGAGCTGGTGGGGAAAGGGCGGCAGGATGAAAAGCAGCATTGAAAAGTCACGGGGGTTGAAATGAAATGTAAACATTTTTAAACAGGGATGTTGTGCATATGTGGGCACGCCTGCTGCTGTGGAGCTTTGCTGACAGTGCAAAGGATGGATGGGTCAAACAGAAAAGTGTGAAAGAAAACAGTGTTTGGGTGTTAAAAATTGGGCTGATGGGGGGGGGGGAAGTGATGAGTCAGCAGGATAGAGGGTAGGGAAATGAAGGAGGACTGAGAATTGGCTTCTAAGAAATGGAGAGAAAGAAAGAAAGAAGAAAAGATGCTTCAAAAACCGTATAAAATGACCCAACTCTATTAAAACCTTGTGGGGGCGTGTGGTCCTTTGTGAATATTAAGGCAGGCAGCAGGGGTGCAGGGATGTGCCTTGGCAGCACTCTTGGAGCTTTGATGGTGGGTGTTGCTGTGAAAATCAGAGATGCTTTTGTTGAGGAGCTTGGGAGATCTGTTTTGTTGCGTTGATTAACCTAATTGAAAGGTTGGGATTTTAGACGTCTTTCCTTATGATCTCAGTGGGTTTTTTTGCAAATGTTGTATGCCCTTCTTGGAAGACAACTGCAATTTGTCACATTTCAAAATGGAAATTGAATAAACTGGGGGGGGGGGGGGAAATCTGTATAGCTCAACAGCAGATAGAAGTCAAGAAATTTCCTTTTCAACTGGCTTCAAATGATGCCATCTTTTTTAACGTGCATATTTCAGAACGCATACTTAATCTTCATCATTAATCTTAACGGGGATGATGGATTTAAGTCAAGAGGCAACACGGTTAAGTCAGCAGATGGATGGCTGTGGTATATTCCTTTCACCAAAGAGCACGTTTACCTTGGTGACATCTTTGTTGGATCCCCAGCAAATGTACTTTTCCAGGGGAGATATGGGGAGGTGTAGCTACTTACCTGACTGTTGATAATACAAACCTCACTGATGTTATATTCTTTCTAATTAAGCAAATCATGAATGCATGTTGTTTTAGATGAGCATATAAATGAATCACAATTCAAGGATCATCTTTATTTGAATTTTAAAATAGTGTAATTTATCCTGTGGTATGTGTGTGTCACTTCTCAACAGATTTGATTGAATTTGGATAACTTTCTACAGAGGTGATGGGCTCAGTGGACAAGCGGAGGGTGACGGATGTTTTTTATCCTGCCTTTAGCAAGTGGACAGTGAGGTAGACTGAAAACTGCCTGAATGGCTGGACCCAGAGCCATGTCCAGCTGGGGGCCGGTTACTAGTGGTGACCCAGGGCTTGGTACTGGGGCCAGTACTGTTTAACCTCTTCATTGATGACCTGGGTGATTGGGTGGAGCACTCTGTCAGCGTGTTTGCAGGTGATATGGAACTGTGAGGAATGGCTGATACACCAGAGGGTTGTGCTGCCATCCAGAAGGACCTGGACAGGCTGGAGCGATGTGCTGACAGAAACCTTATGGACTCCAACAAAGGTACATGCCAAGTGCTGCCCCTGGGTGGGAGTAGCCCCATGCACTGCTGGAGGCAACCCCAGAAAAGGCCCTGGGGGTCCTGATGGACACCAAGATGACCATGAGCCAGTAATGTGCCCTTGTGGCAAAGGTGGCCACCAGCCTCCTGGGCTCTGTTAAGCAGGGCATTGCCAGCAGGTCAAGGGAGGTGATCCTTCCCCTCTGGTCAGCCCTGGTGAGACATGTCTGGTGCTGTGTCCAGAGCTGGGCTCCTCAGTACAGGACAGATGTGGATATACTGGAGCAAGTCCAGTAAAAGGCCACAAAGGTGGTTAAGGAACTGGAGCATCTCTCATATGAGAAGAGGCTTGAGAGGGATGGGATTATTCAGTCTGGAGAAGGGAAGACTCAGGGGGACCTTACCCATGTGTGAATACTTAACTGTGGGGATGTAAAGAAGACAGTGCCAGACAGTTCTCAGTGGTTCCCAGTGTTGGCACAGGAAATTCCATTTCAACATCAACACCAACACACCCCCCCCAACATTTTATTGTGAGGGTGCTCAAACACTGGAGCAGACTGCCCAGAGAGGTGGTGGTGGAGTCTCCATTCTTGGAGATACTGGAAACCTGACTGGACGCAGCCCTGAGCAATGTGCTGCAGGTCACCCTGCTTTCAGCAAGGGGTTGGACCAGGCCATCTCTAGAGGCCCCTTCTCACCTCAGCCATGATGCAATTCTGTGAAAAAAAATTCTTCACTGGAATGAAACTGCAATTGTTCAGAGGGTGTTAGTGAAAAAATAAGAGAAAACAAGCACTGTGTAGCTGAAAGTTCATTGGTAGTTAGAACTTGGAAACGTTGCTATGGTCAAGTCCACGTTTTACCTCTAACAGGGTTCTCAGTTCTTGTCAGAGACGGAAGGATACATGTTCTGCATTACCCTGGGAGGGTTTTGGTAGTTGAAGCCTGGTTTGGAAAAAGTGCCTTTGAATTCCCTAGCGGGAAGAAGCTCCTGCAAATAGCATACCATGTACGTGATATTACCTTTGTGTGCAACGTACCACAGCTGGGGTGGGTTCCTAGAGGAGCTTGTACGCCTGTGTGCCTCCCTGCCAGCAGTAAGCAGCACTGGGATCGCTATTGCTTTGCAAATGCATCTCTGCTTTGTTGCTTATTTCTCTCTCCCTTCCCTTTAGTGTGTGTGTCCCCAAAGGTGCTGGCTTTCAGGTCGGTTGGCTCTGAGCAGGCTGGGGTACAACAGCTGGAGGGTCTGATCTCTCTGGAATGAGTTCCTTGGACCGCACGTGAGAAATGCAGCCTAATCCTTCCGTAGCTTGCAGGGTTTGGCATGAAATAGCTCTTCTCTTACAGGCCAGGCTCATCTCATTGCAAGCACTTAACGTTATCCCTACCCTCTGGGCTGTTCTCCTTCTGAAAGCGGTTATTTTCTAATCAACGCTGGAGAATATTGATCACTGGAAGAGAGTAACTTGGCGGATTTTGAGGGCTCTGTCTGATCTGGAGGCGGCAGGAGTGGGAGTGGGCATTTCTTCTTGTCTGGAGGGAGAAGAAAACTGAAGAATTTTCTTCTAAACCGTCTTCAGTATTAATTTATAGTTTAAAGAGTAGCTGGGGTGGGGATATAATCTACAGTTGACTGGTGGTGGGCATAAGGAAAAGACGGTTGTAATGTAGGTGAAAAAGATGTTAGCAACAGCAGCTTCTGAAATACCATCTGCTAAATCGTAATATGGGGTTCCAGGCACTCCCCGTGTAATTACTGTGTGAGTGGGCTGCAGGGCTGCAGCTGGAGAAGAGAATTTTCTTCTAAATATATCTATCATTGTAAATCAAAAAACGGGAGGGGAGGTTTTCTTTTTTTTTTTTTTTTAAATAAAATCTGTTGCACATCATCAGCTTTATGCAAATATTAGATAAGAAACATGTCTTGTGCACAAATGAGATTTTAAAGCTGCTGGAATAAAACTACTGGAACACATAAAGGCTGTTATTTAATTGCAAATCAACCCTGATTTTCCCGACTAATTCTTCTTTTCATTCCTTTGCTGCTTACGATGCCTGTGCAATGTGGGGGAGGCCATCAGGCAGCTGCGCTAACAAGTTCTGGTGGAACTCTGGTACCCAGGGCTGCAGAGTGACCTTGGGCAACGCTGGAGTGTGACACAATGAAAAAAAAAAATTTTTCCCAGCTGTCTGTCTTAGGCTCCTGGATCCTGGGTTTCTTTTACAGTCAAGAGTTCAGGGCCCCTCTGGAAGTAGCGTGAATTCTCCGTACCAGAGCCTGAGTCCAGGCAGAGATCCAGCAGTAAACCTGTACCTTGGGGGTATTTAAAATGATGCTTGTTCTGCAGGATTTTCCGTGTGAGCAGTAGAAACTTTATGCTGATCCCTACCCATGGGGATGCAGGGTTGGATTCCTCCATCAGGAAAGAAATCCTGCTGCCTCTTGCATAGACAAGAAGGAGAAAGACCCCTTTTATTTTTATTTTATTTTTACCCTTTCCTCCCTGATTTTCACAGCACTTGTGGCAAAGGCAGGCCCCTGGCATCTCCCTGTCCAACAGTTCCCAGGGGTGAGTGATGAAGAGTCTTTTCCAGAGGGGCAGAGAACGGTTCAGGATGTGTTTCCCATGCTGATGCTCAACCCTGTGGCACCATCTCAGCACTCAGATAATGTTCAGGCTGATGCAGAGCTGGTGCGAGCTGGTTCTCTCTGGACTCAGGCTGGGCATTGGGGGTGGCTTTCACCATGGGAACTGGAGATAGCAAAAGGGAAGAGTCGGGGTTCAAAATACAGGAGAACGGAGGATGGCAAGAAGAGTCAGCAGTTGCTATGGAGAATAGTTTGCCTGGTGGGAGGCCCACTTGGAGTGGGGCAGGGTTGGATCCTGAATACTTCTGGATATTTGGAATGACCTAAGCCAGAACTTTAGAGGAAAACTGAAGATTTCCAAACTTTTTGAGACTCAGAGGAACTGCAGCTAACAGGCTTTGCAAAATGCCTCTTGAACACCGATGCTTGCAAATTTGTCCCTATCAAAGAAAAGGTTCTTCTCATATAACCTTGCAATAAACTGTTAGGAGTGCTGTGGCAGTATCTGAACCCTAGAAATGAAGGACTTGCCCAGGAAGAGTCTCAGTTGTACAGCGACTTTCCTCATTTCTAACAAATGCTTTTGTGTGTGTCCTTAAAATCTCCCAGGGGCCAACCGCTTCAGTGGGCGGCTCCTTCAGCAGCCATGGCAAGAGCTGAGATTTGCTGTGTGCAAGTTCAATCCTGTCTTATGGGAGCTGAACTGCTGGAGACACCTCCTTCCCATTAGTGTCTGAGGATGCCTTGGACTCTGAACACTTAAAATTCAGCATGAAATGAGGTTGGTCTTGTTAAGCGCTGGAAAATTGTTGCTGACAAGTGTTTGGACAGTTTGTAAATAAACAAGACATCATAGGGGCTAAGGGCCATGTCTGTTTTTAAAAGTAAATGTAAATATTAGGCTTAAAGAGAATCAAAATTGTGTTGCAATCTGTTATCCAGACTGTTGGTGACTACTGTTTCATGAAGGCTTTCCCATTTGGGGTAATCACCTGCGGTGCCTGTGTACTGAGGCTTTTTGAGTTGTCATTGAACCTGTTCCCAGCACCGGTCAAGACTGAGAAAACACAAAGAGCAGAGATCAGCAGAGGTTGGTGACCACTATAGAAGGAAATCATGGTGGGGATGAGGGTGCCTAAACCCATCACCAGAAGTGAAAGCCCATGAGACCAGCAGCATTAAGTACAGAGAAACCATGAGTGGGGGTCACCCATTTGGACCCTTTCCCTCTAATAAGGATGCTGATAGAAAGAAAAAGTATTTAGATGCCTGTGATAATTAGAAAACAGAATGGTGAGACTTAGTTGCTGTTTGAGAGAGAAGACAGGCATCCAGAGAGCCACGCAGCCGTGGCAGGGAAGCTGCCACCCGTCTGTCAGTGGCTTCGTTACAACCTGGTCTTGAAAGCCAGGAGAAGGAAAAGGAGTCAGGTAAAGGGAGACTTTCAGAGATCATTTCAAAGCATCAGGTCACTGACAGAGACAACATCTTTGGTGCACTGTAAGACCAGACACAGACGTGTTGCTGAGTTGAACCTGGCAGAGGTGCCCACGATGTTTGTTGCCTTTTAGACAGGGTGGATCTGAGAACAAATATGATTTGGAGGCAGAATGAGGAATTTGCAGCCTGGTAAGCAATTAAATTTTCTTTGTAGTTTTTGTAACTTCCGTAAGAGCTGCTGTAAAATCTTGGGCATCACTTTTCAGGTTTTCATATAAACCTGAATAAATGAACAGCAAACAGGAGGGCAAAATGACCATACATGAACCATTAGTGATACCTTTGGAAGAGAGAGCGTCTCCTGGGTCTCACTAGCAGCTTCTCCTGGAGTACAATACTATTTGTACCAGGGCCCCTTAGCAGCCGAGCCCTCGGGACAGACCCAACGGGCACCGCAGGGCTCCTGCAAGTCAGATGTGGAGAGTCTCGTCCATGGTTTTGAGAATGATGGGCTGGGTTCATTGGCATGATCCAGGTGCTTCCTACATTTGTCCTGCAAGCCAGCCATCCCACACAGGTGAACGACCAGAACCAAAGGGGAGTCATCCTTGCACGTGGGCATTTTAAATGGTTTTGTATTTTGCAGCAATTCACAGGTGTCTCTAACTGTTAACTAAAATAAATCCAATCTGCAGGTGGAATAGTTTCCCCGTGAAGAGTGTAGTTTCATCAAAATGGAAATGTTCACCTGATTCCTGCTGATTTTTATGGGTCTCTAACTGGAAGACCTCTTTTCTTCCATTTAACTGCCAAAGTGTTTCATTTAGACTCAGGTCTAAATCTCTTCAGAGTAATACAATATTCTAACTCGAATGAGTGGAAAAGATGCAAATGAAAAGTGCCAGAAGGAGCAGAGGCAGAGTTCGTTCCATGAGAAATGCACATCTAAAAGAAAAGGTAAAATGTTGAAGTTTCTTGTCAGATGCACTACTGGCAATAGTTGTGCTGATTAATAATACATTTTTTTAGGATAATTTATTATAAATACAATGTACCTTGGCTGTGATGATGTTTGATCTTAAGATGTGGTGTATTTAGGGGCTTTATTATTAAGGATTTGCAGCAGCTGTGAGATTACATAGTCTGATCTCATGGACTCCTGGAGTTTCATTTTATTATTCGTTTCTAAATCCTGTAGCTTATTCCCTTACACTGACACTTGATGCATTGCTTGGGTGTTGGAGCTTGAATAGATTGAGGAGGACTTTAATGGCAGATAAGCCCTGAGCACAGAGGAGGAGACGTATGAATGATTGCAGGCGGTGGGAAAGGTGATGCCTTTGGAGGCTGGTGCTTTTCTAAGGCACGTAGGAGGAATCTGGCACACGTCGCAGAGCTTCATCTACCTCCACCTTCCTTTCCACAGCATGGGGGGATGACTGGAGAGCCCCAGGCCTCCTGCCATGGAGATGTGGTGTAGAAGGCCATTGCTGATGGCTGCCCTCCCGCAGGCAGCCGCCTTCGGAGGCCACGCAGCGTTTCTCTGGTCCACCGGGAAGCAGTCATGGCCCGGGTGCTTGGGACCTGACGCACCAGGGGGACAATGTTCAGCAATCGGCCTCCAGCAATTAGTTTTGAAGAGAAGCTGTTGTTTTGTAAAGACGCCAAGCTCTGGATGGGTTTAGGATGTGGATTTATTTATTCAAAATAAATCACTTCCTGGCGAGCAAGATAATGCTTGTGACCACGGTGCCACTGCTCAGCGCTAAGGCAGACAGAGCCCCTTCTTCAGGGGGACACTGTGATGCTGCTGTCCCCTTTGCAGGCACACATAGAATCATAGAATCACTTTGGTTGGAAAAGACCTTTAAGATCATCGAGTCCAACCTTTAACCTAACCCTGCCATCCCACCACTAAACCATGTCCCTAGAGGTGGGTCGCAGAGAGGTGGCCCTGTGCTGTCCCACCACAGCTCAGGAAGGGGTGCACATGGGACAGATCCAGCCCCATTTGTGTCCCAGATCGACAATGTAAGGCAGGGAGGAAAGCTGTCCCCTTTCCCAGCTGGATGTATTATCATGTAATCTTCTTTCTGCTCACATTTTTTCTACACCTTGACTTTGCAATTTCTGTCTTTCGTCCCTCTCCAAAATTCGATTTTCAACTTGCATCGAGTGGAAGAATGAATAACCTGTAGAAGGAGGGAATGATTCCATGGCTGAGGCAGCTGAATACCTTGTTCAATATATTCCTAACAGGCTGAAAAGGGGAATGAATAATAATGGCACTAAACTGTTGGGGGTAGTAAAATAAATCAGACCAAATACGAAGAATTCCAGAAGGATCTTTCGAGGCATAGTGACAGCAGAAAAACATCAGATTCAATACGTGTGGATGTACAGGGATATATGTGGTAAAAACCAATCCTAACTTCATGTACAAGATGTTTGGCTCTGAGCTGCCCATTACCAAGCAGGAGTAATATACCTGGGCCATGGTAGCTTGTGTTATGAAGACGCTGGCTGGGTTGCTCAACAGTGGTCAAAAAAACAAACTGGGGTGCCCAGGAATTAGTAGGAAGAGGATGGAGCAGCGAATTCTGGGACTCCTGAGCCATCTCAGGCAATCAAGCTGAGAACTCAGAGTATGGAAAACCATCATCAAACTTGTCACGTGAGCATTTAAGTCACGGTAAGCAGGTATTATTCACAAGGGTATGACTGTACTGGAGCACACGCAGAGCAAATTCCTACCCCAAACCCATTAGACATTTATCTGTAAGCATCGCTGCTGGTGGTGCGTACAGCAGGAAATTCACAGCCGTGCGACGTAAGTTTTTATTGGCACGAGTTCAAGACCGAGTCCATTATTCACAGGAAGCAAAGCTGCCGCTGAATTATTCAGGGCTTGCTGTATAAGTGTTGAGAACCCAATTCCACCAAATCGTCACACCGACTTAATTTTTTATTTTTTCATTATACCACAGCCTGTCCAAGGCAGGGCCCTCTAGCTGTTGCAGCTTTTTCTCTACAGGCTTGGTAAAGAAAAAAAATATTTGATGCATAAAAATGTGTATATAATGAGACATCAATGGCTGTTCTCGATAAATGGCTGCATGACAGTGTATTGCAGCTTTTTTCCCCATTCCCAGCAGCTTGGAAGAGGGTGCCTGGAAGTTGTGTGGTGGGTGCTAGCAGCTGGGATGCCAGCAGGACCACCCTGCTCTGTCTGTTCTGTCTGTTTATGGAGGGGAAAATATCTCAGTCCTCTCCTCCTGATAAGACTGAGACACCAAGGCCATTTTCCTGGTTGCACACTCGGTGCTCCCTCCTTGTTCTTTGCATCCTGGGCAAAGAGTGATCCTGGTGGGTGCTGCAAGCGGGGGCCGGCGTTGCTGCAGAGCATGGCTGGCAGCAGAAGACCTAAAGAGCAGAGGTGGCTTGCAGGGACCATGGTTCAGGGCTGCATGAACAGACGGGCAGCGAGGAGGAGACAGTGCGTGTGGTTTGTGCATCACCCCTAACCAACCCCAGGAGCCTGGGAATTCCTGATGGTGGCATGAGTCGTGCTGGAGGTTTAATTTATCTAGCAGTAAGAAGCTCTCATTTCCAGAGGTTGTAAGACACATCTGGTGTTTGTTAAAGACTGCAAATCACTTACCCTGCAAATGAGATTTGCAGAATTTTAAAGAGAAACTCCATGACTTGGGGAGAAAAGATAGATTTTTACATGTTATTTTCAGGGTTACTGAATTTTTGAAGCTTTCCTTAGAGGGTGGACCGCATCTTCATTTGGCATAAATATTGTGCCATTAATGTGAAGCATATACTGGCTTTTTGCCAGGTGAACATCTGACTTCATATGTAATTTCCTAAAATCCATCGTGAAAGGCTTTTCTTGTTTCTCCCTATGTCGTTGTAAGGATTTGCTTGTAAAGGGAGAAGATAACTGGCCAATTCTGCACACAGCATTGACTAGAAGACAACGTAAATAATGAAAACAGGTTAAAATGTCTATCTGCTTCCTCAGAATCCTTGGCATGTCCTCTAACTGCATGAATAGGCAACTTTGGGTCGGGCTTGTGGCTATTTGAACTGGTGGTTAATGTAAAAGATAACCCCTTCCCCAATAATTAGTGGCAGTAGTGTGTAAGCGCTGACCTTGGAAACAGAGCTAGTGGGAAGAGTGCTGGAGAGGTGGTCAGAGATGAATGGTATCTTTAGGAAAATCACGGTTGGGTGATAAAAAATAATTTGTAGAACAAGAAAAAACATTGCATATTAATAATTCATTGGAACAGAAAAACCCAATGCCCTGTTGTTGCTTACCCATTTTTCCTTTCAATGTGATACAGTGGTACCACTACAGACCTCTAGATCTACTCGTCATGTTTCCCAGGGTGAAGCCCCCCCGATATTAATGGGTGCCAACCAGGTCTCACTGAAAAAAGCCACAGCAAAAATCTGATTCAATTCAGTCGATTGGGGATTTAATTCAAGAACTTTATGGGCCTGCACTGTCATATTCCTAATTGGTGATGGGCATCACACAGGAAAACTCCTGCGCTTGCAGAAGCCCCCCGAGATTTCTGCAGTGTGTACAGCGCGGCTGAGGCCAGCTCTGGTAATTGGCTTTTCTCACGTTGATGAGGTGCTGTGGTTATCTCTGGCGTGGTCTAAAGAAACAATGCTAAATCTATACTTTTAAATGGAATTTCAGATGACTCTGCCAACAGCTGTCATTCAAGACTCCTCAGCATATTGCTCAGGTCCACTTGACAGCTCTCAGACATCACCTTGAGCAAAAACCTCATTGCTCAGCTCTTCAGTTGCCTCTTTCCCAGAAGGACTTCGGTCATTTTGGAAAGACCTTTTCAAGAAGACCAGTTATTTTATTTTCTTCCTGGTGAAGGTGACCTTAAATGCCCTTATATGCATTTATTCAAATCTACTCTGATCTTAGGTAAGTGTGTTACATCCTAAAACCGTTCCAAATAGCCAAAAGCCTTTTCTATATTTCATTTTAAGTTTTTCCCTGGCCGGGTCTGTTGTGTGGGCCCTGAACTGGTTGTTAAATAACAAAGTAAAAAATGTTCTTATGCCTGTAGGTTAAGCACAGGTTAAACACATCTCAGAAATTATATTTTCAAGTTAAACATGCATATAGCTAAACCGTTCTGATCTGGCTTTCCTGTGGTTACCATACAGATAAGAATTCTGTCCTGGTTTCAGCTGGGATAAAGTTAATTTTCTTCCTAGCAGCTGGCATAGTGCTGTGGTTTGGATTTAGTACCAGAAGAATGTTGATAACACACTGATGGTTTAGTTGTTGCTGAGCAGGGCTTACACCAGTCAAGGACTTTTCAGCTTCCCATGCCCTGCCAGCTAGAAGCTGGGAGGGGGCACAGCCAGGACAGCTGACCCAAACTGGCCAAAGGGCTATTCCATACCATATGATGTCATGCTCAGTATATAAAACAGGGGGTGTTGGCCTGGGGGGGAACCGGTGCTCAGGAACTGGCTGGGCATCAGTCAGCGGGTGGTGAGTAATTGCAATGAGCATCACTTGTTTGTTTATTCTCTTATCATTGTCATTATTATTATTGTTATTATTTTCTCTTCCTCTGCTATTCTATTAAGTTGTCTTTATCTCAACCCATGGGTTCTACTTTTTTTCCCCAATTGTCTCCCCCATCCCACTGGAGGTGGGGGTGGGGGGGAGTGAGAGTGAGCAAGCAGCGTGTGGTGCTTAGTTGCCAGCTGGGGTTAAACCATGGCAGATATCTTGTTAAATAGTCTGATTTGTCTCTCTTTCCAACCCCTTTCAGATTAAATAATAATTTTTTTTATTCTGTTATGGCTTATTATTATGCCATTAAAAATTATGAGCAAACATTAGATTTAATCACTTCAATGTTTCAAAGCTAAAGTTTGATTGATGGATTCCTGGGACAGCTTCTCGAAATACTAAGTTCCTCATCTATCTTAACACAACATACTGTCGTGACACATTTTTATTAACCAGGAAACTGTGATTTGGAGAAAAAAAAAAACCCTCTTGAACTTCTTAGCTTTAGCTTTGAATGTGTATGTCTGAGTCTGCATCTCCAGAACAGTTATTAAGTCTTTTTTTTTGCCTGGATAAACAGTTTAAACACATGAGGTGTTTATTTATGCAGTTCATTTTCATGTGCTGAAGCCTCCCCAGTACGCATCCTTTTTTATCTGGCTTTCTTTTATGGGACAATCCACACAGGCTAATCCGAACCCACCTCCCAGCCCCGCTGCAGTGCTCTCCTCCATGATCCCTGCAAGGACTTACAGGATCCTCTGGCTGCTCTTATCAATGGCAGTGGGATGAGAGGAGAGAGACCATGAAATAAAGTGATGGTGAGAGCGTTCCTTGCCTTTTAAAAGCAGTTATGGGGTTAACATCCTTTGAGGACTTTGTTGTTTTCTTCTGCTGTCTTTCAGAGTTTGACTGTTCTGGCCTTTTGCACCTGGGTTTTGAGATAGGATGTCATGTGTAGAAACTTTGACTTAAGGTGACTTGGGGTCATCTTATGGCAATGAAGCTCTTGACATAACGTGCATGAAAATCTGTAGCATTGGCTTTTACTGTCTGAAATAGTTTCTTCTGCTGCTGACAGCTTCTGAACAGGCCTGGTGATGGTGTCATGAAGAGTCTTCTTCACTATTAAGCCCACAAGAGTGGCAGGCATTTTTATGGAAAAGGTCACCCTGGAAGGTCACATCTGGTTTGCTTTAGCCTTGTCCTTTTGGTAGTTCAGTCTGCATAACTTCTCTAAGTAGAAATCATCCTTCTTGTTGGTGATCTAATCAACTTATTTTATGCTTGATCTACATCTGTTATGAATGATTTCCTCAAAAATCACTTTTTAATTCTGTAGACTGTTAAATAAAAGTCATCTGGTTGGTTGAGGCTAACCATAGTGAGTCAGAATCTCTTTTGGGTATGAATCATCATTAAATCAGTAGTAATGACAACAAAGTAATACTCCCTATAATTTAAAACCTGAGAACACCCTTCAATTACAATTTCCACTATTTTACCCTGGAAACCACACTGGCTTTTTAAATTTGTCAAACAGAAAGCTACAGGACAGACAGAGGCAGGCAAAGCAATAAATGTCTGAGCCAATACACTTCTGAGCAATGGTTTGTGCTTTTTTAAAGGAAGATGCTCTGTTAAGCTGTATTAAGCTCATTTTGTTATTATAAGAAGTTTGCTTTTTTTCCCCTAGCTTACTGTCTTTTTTTTTTTTTTTTTTATTAAGTGTAGATTAATTTAGAATCAAATTATCATTAAGGTTGGAAAAGACCTCCAAGATCATCAAGTCCAACTGTCAACCCAACACCACCATGCCTACTAAACCAAAGTGCCATGTCTACAGGTTTTTGGAACACCTCTAGGGATAGTGACTCCACCACCTCTCTGGGAAGCCTGTTCCAATGCTTGACCACTCTTCCAGTAAATAAATTTTTCCTAATATCTGATTGAAACCTCCCCTGGCACAACTTGAGGCCATTTCCTCTCATCCCATCACTTGTTCCTTGGCGGAAGAGACCAACACCCACCTTGCTACAGCCTCCTTTCAAGTAGTTGTAGAGAGCAGTAAGGTCTCCCCTCAGCCTTTTTTTCTCCAGACTAAACAACCCCAGTTCCCTCAGCTGCTCCTCACAGGACTTGTGCTCCAAACCAGCTTCGTTGCCCTTCTCTGGACACACTCCAGCACGTCAGTGTCTTTCAGTAGTGAGGGGCCCAAAACTGAACAGTATTGATGGTGCATCCTCACCAGTGCCGAGTACAGGGGCATGATCACTTCCCTACTCCTGATGGACTCAACTTGATGGCTACAAGTCACGCCTGTAACCTAAATGTGTCTGTGGTCTTTGTCAGCTCTAGTCAGTGCTGGGGCAGTGGAAGGATATCTGAAGAGCTACAGCAGCCCTGTTTAAAATATGACTAGCAGAAGGCAGGAGTCATCATCTGTACAGAGGGGATGTGACACAATAAGGTGGCCCAAGGTGCAAGGCAGATGTGAACAACGAGCACCTGGTGCTTCTGCTGTTGTCCTTGCCAAAGCTCTTCCCCTCTCGCCTTGTGCAGACCATTAACGCTGTAATGCAGGCGGTGAAGCATCTCAGCAGGAAGAGGTTTAGGAAGCAGCTGAGGTGAGGTTGTGTAAGTACAGGTGAGTTTTTGTCCCTGGGCAGATGGACTGCAGTTAGTGACAGTCCAGGTCCTTCCATAAACAAAAGCATTTCTATCTGAAAATGAAATGGCAAAAAATGTGCTGAAGTGACTGTAGAAATCTCGCACTGGTGTGTAGCGGTGGGAAGGTATTTTCACCACACATCCTGGGACCAGCTGCTGTCAGAGCAGTGGGAGAGGGAAGGCAGTGGTTTGCTGCAGGAGTAGCAGGTACCAGCATCTTTCAACATCCCAAATGCCTGCCCAATATTCTGACATGCTGGGGTGGAAGTTAGTCAGAAGGAACAGCACCCTGGAAAAATTAATAGAAAAATGGGTTTCTGATGGGGCAGTCAACAGTTGTCATGGGGCAACCTTTCATCTTGACATAAGAAAGAAAGTTTTTAAGGTGAGAACAATCAGTCACTGGAACAACCTCCTCAGGGATGTGGCGAAGTCCCCATCACTGGAGGTTTTCAATATGCGATTGAAGACGGCACTAGATAATCTCATCTCACCCATTCCACAAAATGTTGCACCAGATGACCTTTCAAGGACCCTTCCAACCTGAGCTGGTCTATGATTATTCTCTAAGTAATAGCCTTAGGTGACGTGGGCCTGGGTGTGGGTATGTGAAAGCCCTGAATTTGTTCTTGGGATCTACCTACATATGACACTGATAAAACTTTTCTGCAGAATTGGCACTACGCTTTCTTTGGGCACAGTTGCTGTTGAAAGATGCCAGCAAAAGAAATTCTGCCTGCAACCTTGGATTGCCCATACCAGGATGTGCCACAGCAGCTCCACTTGGGCAGTGTAAGGGAAGTCAAGGACTAAATACATTGCTGTTGCTCCTGTGCAAGAGTAGTTTCAGTATTATTTGATAGAAGGCCAAGCAGCATAAATCTTATCTGCTTCCATCATTTTGTACACTAAGAGCCAGAAAATTCAATTTTCCTTTGGTTGCTTCACAACACCAGGTTAGCACAAAATTAATGAAATCAGAAGCATTTTTTCCCCCTGAAGCCTCATACATTGTTTAGTTGGGAGGTGGCAGAAGAAGGTTTGTATACCCCATTCTGGGTATGCAATCAACTAAAGCACTGTGCAGGTTGCTGACGCTCATTCCAAACACGTCCTAGTGATGCATCCCGCACGGCGGGTAGCACAGTGGGAAGGAGAGGTGTGCAGGATAAAGATCATCTCAGTGCTATTCATCAGTCTTGTATTTGCAAGCTAGTGAGACTACAGAGTCATCACCACAAAACTCCATCCCCACTTATCACACCAGTGTCCTTGAACATGTGTTGCTTCAATCTAGACAGGAAACTGGAAAATAGCAGGAAAGGCTTTAATTGGTCCCAGGGAATTGGGATCAGAGGGTGCTTCTCATTGCTAAGCCCTCCCACGCCAGGGCTCACAGCAGCCACTGTAAGCATGGATTGTCTGCAGCACCAAGGGACTGCAAGGAAAGGGCCAGGAGAAGTCCTGGAGCTCACTCTGGAGACCTGAAGAGTAGCGTGACTTCCTGAGGTCATCCAGACCAAGGGTTGTTTCTGAGCCCACCCAGGCCCAGGATTATCCTTCTCCCTATAAACATTAATACAGGATTTAACCAATGCTTCACCTGATGTCAAAGTTGCACCCTACAAGTCTCATGATCTTCTACCACTACAGTTCCTTTCGGCCCTTGCTCTATATTTTCCATTCCTTGGAATGCATTCAGCTCCTCTTGGTAGCCCAGTATCTTTCTTCTACTTTATTAACATTTCGATACAACATGCCATATGGACCCGGAACACAAGCTAGGATGTGGCTATTTTTCCTGTTAGTAATAAGGATCCAGACAATCCCAAACCACTTTGAAGCTGACCCATTTGTTTCCCTTGCAGCATTTGGTGGACCGCCAGGTGTCCAGAGCATCCAACTTCTAACTGATGAGTTTGTAAGTGTGAGTGTTTAATATGTAAAATCTGCCAGCTACAGACAGCTAACCAGACCTCAAGGGTAGTTTGAAAACTACTGCAGTGTAAAATAAGACCAGTAACTGTGTGACACTGTTTGGCAGATGGTGACAATGTCATTCAGTGGTGGCAGAAATGGAGCCTACCATCTTCATCAATATTGTCCTGTTGCAGGTTGTCTGTGAGAGGACCTATACGATAGGGAAAGAAGAGGGCTTGCCTACACAACTGATGTAGAAGTGCTTCTTCTCTGTGTGTACTGGGGCTGTGTGGTTACCTGCTTTGACCCTGAAACAGTATGTCCTAGTGACCCCACCACTGGGCTCCACCAAGAAAACTGGAGATACCAGCTTTGGAAGCAGGTGAGGATTTCCCAAGACAGACCCATCTCTATTTATCCTGCTGAAGCCTCCTGTAACTCCAGGAGCAGGCTGGGCCAGGATGCTCACTCTCCCCCAAAATGGAAGGATGTGATCTAATCTAGGGGAGGGAAAAACACAAGCTTCATTTCTTGATCAGGCTTCATGCGTGACCTTGAACAGTTATTTCAGCTCTGTGCCTCAAGTGCCCACTTATAAAATGAGATATTGGCACTGACTCACTCGTCTCACGTGGATGCTCAGAAATATCCAGAGAGGCTGGCTAAGCACCGACAGTACTTGTGGATGGGAAAATTGCCAGTCACTGGTTTCTGGTGGCCTCCCCACCAAATTCAGGAGCAGAGGGACAGCTCTTGTGTGCACCTTGCCCATAATGGAGAATAATGGCAACTTTTAACAGTTTCATTCAAAATCACGCTGACATCTGGTTTATGACAAATCTTAGCTTCTTGGTTAAGAGAGGAGGAAAACTGCGGCTTCCTCTCCTCCTGCACAGAGCAGTGGCAAAGCACCAAACGATGATGGGAAATGTCTGTGCAGGCCAGAAGTAACGAGCTGCATCAGCAGGATGCAACGGAGAGGGGAAGGGGCAGGGGCCAAGAAAGCTTTGCAAGGCGAGCAGATGAGCAGCCATTGTCTCCAAACAGATGCTGCTGTTTTCCTCACAGAAATACCTGAGATGCTTGAGAGGTTAACTGGAGATTTATGAAGGCAGGAGGGAAGAGTGAAGGGATGCGTGGCAGCTGGCCAATGCTTTATGAATGACAGCAGCTTCCTTAAAATAAATGAGGCTGTTAGCAAACCATTGCATTCTCAGCATATAGTTATCAACATGCATAGGCAAACGAACGAATGAATCATTTCATTAGCTTATTCACAGTGTTTTAGGCCCAATGAATACTAATTTAAGCAGTGCCAGGAAAAAGGTGAGGTTATTTCTGGCATATCTAATTATAACATGAGTATTTTTTCCTTCTCGCTATTATTTTGAGATGCTCAGTTAAAATCTGAAGTGAATTAAATGCCTTTCAAAACCTCCAGTCCCCTGCAGAGTCTTTGTGGATGGAGAAACCTGAAGCTTGCTCGGGGATGCGTACTCGAGACCGAGAGCGTTTTATTACGCGCTGCCTGCGTTGCAGAGGCGGGGGGGCGCCGGCGCGGGGCGGGAAGGTGAGCTGGCAGCTCTCAGGAATCGTGTCTCCTCCCTGGTTTGTGTCAGGGATTTAGTACTGATGCCGCTCTGCGTGCGCGGCCGAGCCGGTGTCGGCACTGTATAAATACATACCAAAATAGAGGTGTGGCTCCAAAGAGTTCATAGTGTGAGTAAGTGAGATAGGGGGAGGGATGGACAAGCTGGAGAGGTGGGCCTGTGGGAACCTCCTGAGAGTCAACAAGGCCAAGGGCAGGGCCTTGTACCTGGGTTGGGGAAACCCCCAGTATCAATACAGGCTGGGGGATGAAGGGATCAAGAGCAGCCCTGCCGAGAGGGACTTGGGGGTGCTGGTGGATGAAAAGCTGGACATGAGCCGGCAATGTGCGCTGGCAGCCCAGAAGGCCAACCGTACTCTGGGCTGCATCAGGAGGAGCGTGGCCAGCAGGTCGAGGGAGGGGATTCTGCCCCTCTACTCTGCTCTGGTGAGACCTCACCTGGAGTACTGCGTCCAGCTCTGGAGCCCTCAGCACAAGAAGGACATGGAACTGTTGGAGCGGGTCCAGAGGAGGGCTACAAAAATGATCTGAGGGCTGGAGCACCTCTCCTGTGAGGACAGGCTGAGGGAGTTGGGGGTGTTCAGCCTGGAGAAAAGAAGGCTGTGGGGAGACCTGATTGCGGCCTTTCAATACCTAAAGGGGGCCTATAGGAAAGAGGGGGAAAATCTTTTTAGTAGGGCCAGCTGTGACAGGACAAGGGGTAATGGTTTTAAACTGAAGCAGGGTAGGTTTAGACTGGATATAAGAAAAAATTCTTTACCATGAGGGCAGTGAAACCCTGGGAGGGGTTGCCCAGAGAGGTGGTGGAGGCCCCATCCCTGGAAACATTCAAGGCCAGGTTGGACGGGGCTCTGAGCAACCTGATCTGGTTAGCAGTGTCCCTGCTGACTGCAGGGGCTTGGACTAGATGACCCCTAGGGGTCCCTTCCAACCCAAAGCATATCTAGGATTCTGTGGTTCTGTGGAACACTGCTGATATCACCAGGCTACAGAGGAGAGGTGAAGAGGGATAAAATTGTTTTGCTTGAAGTCACGCAGGAATGCTGTACCAGCGAAGCCCTCAGTTTCCCCACCTCTGCATGCTAGGCCAGCGGTTCACGTGGGTCCTGCCTCCCAACTTGCTGCCCCTGGCTCACCCCAACAGCAGGGGAAATCCTCTTTTTATCCTTTTTGAATACGTGCATTTCCCCACATTATCGCATCCAAAAGTAGTGGTAGTTTGGGTTTTTTTTCCCCTGTGGTTACTCATGATTAAGAAGCTGCAGAACACTAATTGCAGTTTACAAATCTTGATTACAGTAGCAGAGTGAAGCCGTGAATTATGAATGTAGCAGCTGACACCCATGATTCACCTTCTTTATACAAATCAATGTGCTTTTGCTTTGTGAATGTTTTTATTTAAAAAAAATCTGCTCCCCACCGCTAGATATCTGCCAGGCAGGACTCTTCAGCTTGTGTAGTCCCATGGGGATCCTGGGAGGCTGCTCCTGGATGGGGTCTGTGCAACATGTGTGCAATCTTGGGAAACCTAAACCCCCTTATTAGAAATAAACCTGCAGTCGCAGTTTCGGAGCATTTTGACAATATGCAACCCCTCCTTTGGGTTTGCATGGGAGACAATGCAAGCTTAGGCACATAGGTGCTGACCTTAAGGAACACCCTGCCTGAAAAACTTAGGTTGTAGATGCTTTCACTGAACCCCTCCTCTGCCTTCCCCATACAAATCAGGATTTCAGACTTCCTATATTGACTTCAGCTCCTAAATGCGTGTTAGTGTTGCAAGAGCACCGTGAAGAGTTTAGATCTAAAGAGCAAATCCCACAAATTAAATGCTCAGTTTGACTCCAAAAATCGTTACCTCTGTAAATGGAGTGATGTTCTGGGATCGACTGGAAACACGAATAAAAGAGAAGCCTTTGCAGCAAATAGTAGGACAGAAAAATTCTCTTATCAGCTTACCTAGAAATAATAAACATGGTTCTTGTTTGTGCAGCAGCCAAGATATCGCTGAAAAAATGAGTAGAAAATAATAGATGATTATGCTGTATAATCTTTTACCATAACAGGCTGGTGCACGTGAGAAAGGGGTACAAAAGGACAGAAAATGCTCTCTACAAACCCACTATCTCCAGTATCAAATCAATCAACACACTATTAAGGGAACAAATGGACTCGAATGTTTGAGAAGCAGCAAAGGTCTGAGTGCAAAGAGGACAGAGACAGTTCTCCTTTAGCTGCTGGCCTGTTTATCACAATCTCTGAGGCAATGGTGATTTTACAGTTGGATATTTCTTTTGATTTGCACTGATTCTGTCTCAGATGAGTCATATAATGGTTACACGTCCTCCTTGCTCTATTTTATGGTGGTAGCGTGTGCCCTGACTCCAGGGCTCTGATTTACTGAATGCTGTACAAATACCAGTTCCTAAATCTGGAAGAGGATGAACAAAATTTGTCAGGTAGGAATTGGAAAAGTAATCGAATTTTACCAAGTTGAAATGAGCCTCTCTGAAGCAGAACTTCAGCTAACTCTGATTTGTCTGAACTCAATGGGAGTATACAAACCCGTGCTGGGTGATTTTGAGAGTCTCGCTGACTTAATTTTCATAATTATCCTAAGAATGCTGCTGTGGGCAGACATCTCTGGCCTGAATTCATGTTTTCTCAGTGCATTTATGTGGATCAAGGCAACGTGTCTCATGCTGCCTTTTGGGAGGGGAGGTGTGAGTTGGTGGATGCCATTTCTTTGCAGACTGTAGTGCCAGAGGTGTTGGGGTGGGGACCGGCTCGCCCGTAACCTAGCAGGCAGGCAAGGGAAAAGTTGCCATCAGCAGAAAACATTAAGCAAACAAAAGTATTTCAGAGTTCTTAGATGTCCTGTGGCATTCACCCAGCCATTAATCAGCACCGCAGAAATGCAGACTCATACCTATGTGCCTGCTGGCAAAGCTGGTTTTGCTTAATATGGCTCAGCCTCTTCTTCTTATGGCATAGAAACCGCTTGCAAGCTAAATGAAATGATCTTGTTTGCGCCTCGGTTCTATAAATATTATACTCACATAAAAACCTTCCCCATGTTTTGCTGCTTACACTTCACTCACATGTCTAGCTCCATCCTCTATTTTCTCCTCCTAAAACCGGCTCCATAGGATCCCCAGAGGTATAATTTTTTCTGTGTACCTGCTCAAGACATCACTGGCAACACTCTCACTGACTGCAGTGTGTTTTGATTTGGGTTGGAGGCAAGCGATAGAGAAGATGCAAAGTCAGGTTGTTAGAAAAAACAGGATTTCTTGTCGTGTCTTTGCTACCGTGCAGTTTTATGGGATTTGCTTCAAGTCAGCAAGGAACGTCACCAGTTCTCAGAACAGTTTCAGGAAAGAGTGATCTTTCATATCTGACCAATGACTTCTTATCTCTGAACAGTAAAGTAGCCAAATTCCTCAAAGGACACTTGCATATAAATGCTAATTTACAACAGGTCTGCTAGGGATCTCTTAAGTATGAAATATATACATTGTCTGCTTCTACCGAGAGGGGAAAAAGGTGTCCAATATTTACAGTAATCCGGCAGTCTTCTTTCTGTCTCTCTATACTTCTGTTTAATCAACTGTAAAACAGAATTCTAAAATTCTTGCCCAGCAGGCCTGTTTTAAACATTAATATCTGCAAAAATATATTCTGAACACCGAGCAGAAAGTATTTCATATGCTAAATGAAGATGAACCCTAAATTTCAACTTCAGGTTTCATTTTTTCAGCAATTCACCACAGTAGCAGAATTTGTATTTATTTCCATATGTATTTATTTTCTTGAACTAAGACATAAACTTGATCTGTTCTGGTTTTATTCCCTCAGGGCAGGGGGAGAGAATGGAAGCACAGGCTTTCTGCAAGTTTGTAAATGCTTTGGGATTGGCATGCAGGCAAAAGGATTTGGCTTGAAAAATACAGATAAGGAAGATGGTTTTAGAATGCAAGAGATTTCAGCAAACTGATTGAGGGGACTGCATCACATAAAAAAAAATTCTTTTTGGGTATAGATAATTCTAATCACTCCATGAAAATAAAAGCTAAAGGAAGCAATAAGCAATTACAACACCATTTCCTTGCACTATATAGAAAATTTGGAGTAAACCCAATTATAATGGCAGAAATTACTTTGCTAATGGCAAGGTATTAATAAGGAATACACATTCTTAAAAGGGAGCTTCATTCTGTGTTTTGGGAGCATCTCTGGTAAGCAGCCTTACTGCCCTTCATCCGTGGCAGACAACACGGTCCTGAAGAGCTCGGGTGCCCCAGCCAGCTCAGGGCCACTGACTCACTGTGGGTGCAGCCAGGAGTCTGGCATGAAAACACCAATGCCTGTCTGCAGAATGACACAAAAACCTGTCAAGAGAAATGATTTTTGAGTCCCAAACTGACATACTTAGGCATCAGACTGCCTTTCCTTTCAGTAATGGGGAATGGTCTGAAGTTGCGCCAGGGCAGGTTTAGGCTAGACATTAGGAAAAACTTCTTCACAGAAAGGGCTGTCAGGCTCCGGAACGGGCTGCCCAGGGAGGTGGTTGAGTCCCCATCCCTGGAGGTATTTAAAAGAAGGATAGACGAGGTGCTTAGGGACATGGTTTAGTGGTGGGATGGCAGGGTTATGTTAATGGTTGGACTTGATGATCTTAAAGGTCTTTTCCAACCTAGGTGATTCTATGATTGTAAATGAGCTCTCTGGGGACAAGCCTGGGGATCATGAGGGAGAGTGAGCGAAAGCCAAAACTGCCAAATGCTCTACCTTGCCATATGGGTATGCAATGGAGTGCAGTGTTTGCAAAAATCCTAAAATGTTACCAGGCAAGAGCAGGTTTCTGCACACACTGAGCTGGGCTTGGTGTTTGTTAAGCTGATGTCCACCTGTGGCTCGTGGGGTTTGGGTTGAGCTGTGAGCCTTGCTCCGGGTTGCTAAAGGGGCTGCGCAGAGTGCCAGAAGTGACCACCAGCAGCACCGTGCAAGTGTTGTCCAAAACCCAAAGTGGACCCCGTCTCATCTGTCTACAAATTGCTGCACATGAGACGGTGGCTCCTGGCTCCTCTGTGGGCTGCGGAGAGGCTCAGGCAGTTCTCACACTGTGAGTGGAGCACACTCATGATGCTTTAGCATCACCTGAAGTTCCCATTTCTCCCCATGGACTATAAAAAAAGCCTGGGGAAGCTAACTGCTACGTATACTGTAGTTAAAGGAATGTCATCCCCAGGGACCATGCAAGAAAATCTGTTCAGCTAGGCAAAAAAAAAATACCCACAAGGAAAAGCAGCAAGTTGATTTTATTGCTTTCCTTATGGGGTAATTTTCCTGAGTCTTGAAGAGCTGGGAGGAGATGTTGCATGCCTATGAACATCTCAGGAGCATGTTAAAAAAAGAGACATCGTAAAAGTCAGCTTATAGAGTGTACGATGTTGGAAGAGGATATGGTTATTTATAATGCATTATCACAGGAACCATTTTATTATCCCTTTGGAAGCATCATTGAAAATGTTTAGGAAGTCTTGCTGTCCCCAAAGAACCTGGCACCAATTCCAGTCTCCTGACTGTGTAGGAGGGTGAGCGTAACACCAAACTGAGGCAAAAAAGCAGGAAACTGGGAGCACGGAAATGCTGAGGATGATTTATTTAGGGATAACATCACGTTTGATGTCACTGAGAAAGCATTAAAGAAGGTTTGCTGAGGGAGTCTGATTTGGGAGTTCAGAGAGCAGTAGATATTTGCAGATCCTTAGGAAAATGTGTGGTGTGAAGACTGTCCAGGTTGCGTGCCCGCTCGTGAGTACACCCTGTGGTGGTGCACAGGAGCATTAACCACTTGCTGAAGTGGACACCACCACACGGTCCTGCCAAAGGACTGCCGAGGCTGTGGTGGGACCCTCCTGCACCCTCATCCCATCCCCTGAAGGTGAAGGGGGATAGTGTTTCTCTCTGGAGAGCAACACCGCTGCCGTGACTGATATTGGCTTGCTTCAGAGCCAGCCGCTGCCTGTCGTGCTGATGTGCCACCTGTAATTTTTTGTGTGTTGTGTTCAGACCCCGTTGCTGGGATTCATCTCACCAACTGTGCATCTGTATCTGAGCAAGTTGTCTAGACCCTGCTTTTTCCACAGAGGAAAACTGGCACTTTCAGAATTTCATTCATTTAATTCTGTGGTTTTAGAGTGAAACTGTAGTTAGACCTATTTAGAAGGAAACATAATTAGAATAAATCATTTGGATAAAGGGGCCTATTCCCCTACATTGACCATAAAGACAGCCTACACTAACCGGCTAAGAATGATATAAAGGTGAGTGAAATGAGCCTCGTGTGGGTTATCAAGCACTGGAACAGGCTTCCCAGGGAAGTGGTCACCACCCCTGGGGTTATTTAAAAAATGTGTAGACATAGCGCTTAGGAACATGGTTTAGTGGTGGACTTGGTAGTGTTAGATTAATGGTTGGACTTGATGATCTTAAGTGTCTTCTCCAACCTAAATGATTCTATGATTCTATGCATGAAGCTGAGTGCAGTGAGTCTGAAGTGGTGCTCTAGGGTATGCTGTCACCCAGACGGGTGCAATTCTTGTGGGTTCTGTGTTGTTGGATGAGTAAGATGTTGTAAAAAAAAAAAAAGTGTGCACAATAAACCACCACATGGGGCCCTGGGCTTGATGATGCGGGGAGAGCAATATGTATTTGATAAACTGAGATGAAAGAAAGTTGAGTCTTGAAGACTTGCCCTGTGGTCTCACCCTGGGTCTCTGGATGGGGGATACAATAGTTAGCAAAGACAGAAAGTTGTGAAGTCCACTGCAAATAACTTATTCAGAAGGAGCATTGGCTTTCTTGAAACGTGTTTTAAAATACTGCCTGCAATGGTTTGTTTTTTTCCTGAATGTTTACTACAAGGTAAATATGCATGATGTTTTCTTTGAGTAATAGATCATTTGCCAAGGTGGGCCATGTATCTGTATCTTCTTATTTTCCATTAGGAAAAGACAGAGTGAATAGATCAAATTGTTGTTAAGTTAAAAATGTTACTGTTTTAAGACCTTTCCTGTCAGTTTAATGTCATTCCTTTGGTGCTTTTGCAAATCAAAGTATTGATATCATGCTCCAGACTGCTTTTTCTCATTAATCAGAATATCTTCTCTGACTGGCATGTGCACTTTTGCTCTGCTGACATCTCTCACTCTCTTAATTCTCTACGTTAATAATTGTGTCAGTCAAAAACTCATCACAAATCTTTTGGTGCAGTGTATGTTCAAAGACCTGGATTTCATTGGCAATGTTGGGGCAATTGCAATGGTGAGGATTAAGACAGGCAGCTGTGCTCTGCTCCTTCCTGCTGTCTCCAAAATGTCAAGGAGCACTCGCTGATGGAGCATGTCACCTCTGCAAATATCACCCTTCAGACTGAAGTTTACGACATGCTGAGGAATATTTCTAATAGACATAACTTTTGTTCTCTGAAAGCCAGTAGATGTCAGCCCATTTTGCACTTGGAGACCCATCTGTGAGCCAGCCTTTAATCTGTCTAATGCTTCTTCTAAACCCTACAGCTCCCTTGTGCATGCTGATTGATCAACATACCACATAACAGACAAGTGTCTCAGGAGGTTCCAAGAAAATATATAGTGTATAGATCTGTAGTCTTGTTGGGAAAATGCCTGAACCTTCATTTCACAAGCCTATGCTGCGTTACAGCATGGCCCCTCATATTTGCTGGTCTAAATCCTAAATGAAATGGTTGTTTCAGTGGTCTTGGGTAGTCTTCATACAATGTACAATACCTGGGGTCACCATGTCCCTGGGACAGGCCCAACAGGCAGACAGGACACTTGACACGGAGGATTCCCTGTCTTCTCTCCCCCTGACTGAACACAGTGACTTAAGGGATAGAGGGGAACGGTGACAAGTTCCTGCCTGGTGCAGCAGGCGCGTCTCCTCTGTGACCACCCCGCCTTCCCAGGTGCCCTTGCATAATATAGGTATGAGGCTCTGCAAGTGGAACTGAACTATAACGAAGATGATGGTTCATCTGGCTTGGAGGTGTCACTGAGGTTAAGTTGGTCTATGCCCTGCATCAAAACCGCTTCCATAAAAAAAAAGGTGAGTCACTGTCATAGGAGACTCCTTTCTGAGGGGAACAGAAGGCCCAACATGCAGACCAGACCCACTTCTTAGGGAAGTCTGCTGCCTCCCCTGAGGACCAGGTTAAAGATGTGAAGAGAAAAATTCCTACCCTGGTACGGCCCTTAGATTATTGTCCATTATTGATTTTTCAGGTAGGCAGCGATGAAGTTGCAACAGGAAGTCTGAGGACAATCAAGAGAGACTTCAGGGCATTGGGATGACTGGTTAAGGGATCAGGAGCACAAGCAGTGTTCTCTGTCCTTCCAGTTTCAATGAATAATGAGGGAAGACACAGGAAGAGCCAGCAGATCAATATTTGGCTCCAAGCCTGGTGTCACTGGCAAAATTTTGGATTTTTTGATCATGGGCCAGTCTACAAGACACCAAGCCTGCTGGTGACAGATGGGCTACAGCTGTCTCAAAGGGGGAAAAGGACCTTTGCACAGGAGTTAGGAGGGGTCATAGAAAGAACTTTAAACTAGATTTGAAGGGCGAAAGGGATAAAAACAGGCTTGCTAGAGATAAGCCTGAGGGGCGCATGCCAATGATTGAGGGACAGTGTGCTAGTGAGGTCCTTCAGTCTGTCATCTCAGTGAAGGTAGGGGATGGAGACCCATGTGGCAGCAAAGATGCAAGGGTTATGGAAATGTTAGAAACCATGGAAGCACCTGAGAATGGTCATGTAGGAATTAGAGCTTCTCCCAAAGAGGTGGTGGGAGCAATAGCCCAACTGAAGTGCATTTACACCAGCACACGCAGCATGGGAAACAAACAGGAGGAGCTGGAGGCCATTGTGCTGCAGGAAAACTATGATATAGTTGCCATCACAGAAACATGGTGGGATGACTTGCACAACTGTAGTGCTGCGATGGATGCTATAAACTCCTCAGAAGGGATAGGCAAGGAAGGAGAGGTAGTGGGGTAGCCCTGTGTGTTAGGGAGTGTTTTGACTGTCTAGAGCTTGATGATGGTGATGATACAGTTGATTGATTGTTTATGGGTAAGAATCGGGAAAGACCAAGAAGGCAGATATCATGGTGGAAGTCTGTTATAGACCACCCATCCAGGATGAAGAGACAGATGAAATATTCTATAAGCACCATGGAGAAATCTCACAGTCTCTAGCCCTTGTTATCATGGGAGTCTTCAACTTACCAGATATCTGCTGGAAATACAATACAGCGGAGAGGAAACAGTCTATGAGGTGCTGGAGTGTGTGGAAGATAACTTCCTGACATAGCTGGTGAGTGAGCCAACTAGGGAAGGTGCCCTTCTGGACCTGTTGTTCATGAACAGAGGACTTGTGGGTGGTGTGACAGTTGGAGGCTGTCTTGGGCACAGCAATCATGAAATGATAGCATTTTCAATTCTCAGAAAAGTAAGGAGGAGGTTCAGCAGAACTGCCAACTTGGAATTCTGGAGGGAAGACTTTGGCCTGTTGAGGAACCTGGTTGAGGTCCCTTGGGAGGCAGTCCTGAAGGGCAAAGGAGTCCAGAAAGGCTGCACATTCTTCAAGAAGGAAGTCTTAACAGTGCAGGAGCAGGCCAACCCCATGTACTGAAGGGCAAGCTGGCAGGGAAGACGACTGGCTTGGCTGAACAGAGAGCTTTGGCTGGAACTCAGGGTAAATAAGAGAGTTTATGCCCTTTGGAAGAAGGGACAGGCAACTCAGGAGGACTACAAGGGCATCATGAGGTTATGCAAGGATAAAATCAGAAGGGCCAAAGCCCAGCTACAACTTAATCTGCCTACTGCTGTAAAAGACAATAAAAAATGTTTCTGTAATACATTAGCAACAAAAGGGGGGCTAAGGAGAATCTCCATCCTTTATTGGGTATGGGGGGAAACGCAGTGACAGAGGATGAGGAAAAGGCTGAGGTACTTAATGCCTTCTTTGCCTCAGTCTTTAATAGTCAGACCAGTTGTTCTCTGGGTACCCAGCCCCCTGAACTGGAAGACAAGGATGGGGAGCAGAATGAAGCCCCCATCATACAAGGGGAAATGGCTAGCGACCCGCCACTCCACTTAGACACACAAAAGTTTATGGGACTGGATGGGATGCACCCAAGGGTACTGAGGGAGCTGGTGGAAGTGCTCACTGAGACACTTCCCATCATTTATCAGCAGTCCTGGCTAACTGGGGAGGTCCCAGTTGGCTGGAGGTTAGCAAATGTGACACCCACCTACAAGAAGGGCCGGAGGGAGAATCCAGGGAACTACAGGCCTGTCAGTCTGACCTTGGTACTGGGGAAGGTTATGGAGCAGATCATCTTGAGTGCCATCACATGGCATGTACAGGACAACCAGGTGATCAGGCCCAATCAGCAGGGGTTTATGAAAGGCAGGTCCTGCTTGACAAACCTGATCTCCTTCTATGAGAAGGTGACCCGCTTAGTGGATGAGGGAAAGGCTGTGGATGTTGTCTACCTGGACTTTAGTAAAGCCTTTGGGAGCATTTCCCAAAGCATTCTGATAGAACTGGATGCTCATGTCTTGGACAGCATACACTTTACTGGGTAAAAAAATGTCTGGATGGTCAGGCCCAAAGAGTGGTGGTGAATGGAGTTAAATCCAATCGGAAGCTGGTGACAAGTGATGTTCCCCAGGGCTCAGTACTGGGACCAGTTCTGTTTAATATCTTTATCAATGATCTGGATGAGGGGATCAAGTGCATCCTCAGTAAGTTTGCAGACAACACCAAGTTAGGTGGGAGTGTTGATATGCTTGAGAGTAGGAAGGCTCTACAGAGGGATCTGGAGAGGCTGGATTGAGGGGCTGAGGCCAATTGTATGAGATTCAGCAAGGCCAAGTGCCGGGTCCTGCACTTGGGTCACAACAACCCCATGCAGCGCTACAGGCTTGGGGAAGAGTGGCTGGAAAGCTGCCTGGCGGAAAAAGATCTGGGGGTACTGGTTGACAGCCGGCTGAATGTGAGCCAGCAGTGTGCCCAGGTGGCCAAGAAGGCCAATGGCATCCTGGCTTGTATCAGGAATAGTGTGGCCAGCAGGAGTAGGAAAGTGATCGTCCCCCTGTACTTGGCACTGGTGAGGCCGCACCACAAATACTGTGTTCAGTTTGGGGCTCCTTACTACAGAAAGACATTGAGGTGTTGGAGTGTGTCCAGAGAAAGGCAACGAAGCTGATGAGGGGTCTGGAGCACAAGTTTTATGAGGAGCGGCTGAGGGAACTGGGGTTGTTTAGTCTGGAGAAAAGAAGGCTGAGGGGAGACCTTATCGCCCTCTACAACTACTTGAAAGGAGGGAGTAGCACGGGGGATGTTGGTCTCTTCTACCAAGGAACAAGTGATGGAATGAGAGGAAATGGCCTCAAATTGCACCAGTTGGATATTAGGAAAAATTTTTTCACTGAAAGGGCTGTCAAGCATTGGAATGAGCTGCCCAGGGAAGTGGTTGAGTCCCCATCCCTGAAGGTGATTAAAAGACCTGTAGATGTGGCGCTTAGGCACATGGTTTAGTGGTGGACTTAGCAGTGTTAAGTTTACAGTTGGACTCAGTCTTCAAGGTCTTTTCCAGCCTAAATGATTCTGTGATTCTGTGTTCTTCTTCTTTGGGAACTTAGGCTTTGGCAACTTTTCAGCCCTGTGGTGATTTCCCTAGTTTCCCCAGAGACATTGAAACATCTCTGGTTCCTCCCTCTAAGTCTCTTGGCTGCAAACTTTAGCAGATGGCTCCCCACCTCCTCCTCTGTTCCTCCTGTGGGTTGAACACTGCATTCACCAACATCATATGGGTTAAATATATCCCTTCGCTTCAATCCCAGTTTGGCATGGGCAAGCGGAAGCCTGGAGTGGCCTCTGCACCCCTCTGGGCAAAGGGAGACTTGCTCAAGCACTGACAGTGCATGGACCACAGCTCCCAGCCCAAACAGCCGGGCAGCCTTCCTCTGCCATGGCCTCCATCAGGACAGCGTGCAGGATTGGCACAGCACAGTCTGTACCTCTGTGGTATAAAATAGTACTAACATGCACTATGTATTTCACAGTCATCTGGGAATTGAGACGCTAAACAGTTACACAACAAGCCTGGCAACGGCCTGTCTAAACCTACACATCTAAACCTGATGAGAGCCGATCTGAAGATTTTCATGTCAAAATGTCACCGAAATCAATGTGGTTTAGTGCAAAAAGCTGCAGTTTGGTTGTGCCTAGGATTTTCTCTCTGACTACACGTCTCCTGAGGAGTGGTCAACTCTGACCCTAGGCACAACCCAGAGCGGCTTGTGGTGAGGTAAAGAAGCCATGAAATCACTTTGACTTTCCAGACAGTCACCATGCTCCCCTGAGTGTGCACTCCATGAAGACCTGTAATTGAAATAGCTCAGAATTTCTCCAGTAAAAGCAGTGATTTATCCACAGCACAGCGGAAACATATTAAAATACCACCAGAATGATGTTCCAGGCAGGCAGCGAGGTTCATACTCAGCTCCTGGCGCTTACTTCAAGCTCCTAAAGCACTGTTGAGGGGGAATTTTCAATAAACAAGAAACATTGAACAAATAAAGGTATTAAATAGCCCCTGTGTCTTATTACTGGTGAACAGCTAGTCAAAAATAAATGTATTTATTATGTGCTTGTTTGCAAAACTGATTTTGCTTAATACAGCTCAGTTTCTGCTTATGGCACCACTGAAACCACTTGTAAATTAAAGATTTTTTTTTCTTGGTTTAGTAAATAATATCTTTGTGTGCAAGTTCCTATGCCTTTCTTACTGTTTTCCTCCTACAATTCTCTTCCATCTGTAGTTCTATCATCCATTTCCCTCTCTCCATGGAGGAAAACATCGCCATCTTCGAGGTCAAACTTACTAAAGGTGTTTGTTCCCTGTGATCCAGCACTTCAACAGGATAACTTCAGGCTTTTGGTGGGAGATGAGTCAGTCTCAGGATGATATTTAATAGGTACTTGCTGCTTACAGGAAAATGAAATAACCCCAGCCCACAGACCATGACGGGAAGCTGTGCAAGTAGTGGGACCTTTTTGTAGGTATAAAGCTGGAGAGGGCACAGGGCCAATCATTCACAGGGCGGCTGCCTTCTCCTCTCAGGTGCCACGTAGATATTTGCTGATATTGGTCACCATCTGGCAGTTCAGGCTTTCATCTAGCACCAACTGAGCCTCGTGCAGATAATCTTTTTTTTTTAATGTATTTCCTAAAGGTACTTTTGTATACACTTGTAAACATAAATGTACTGGGCAGTGTCTGGTGCATGGCTCATGGCCATTGGTCATCGAGTGTCTGAAGGTGGAAGCTGAGTGGCTGAAAGTGGAAGATTTTCATAGAATCATAGAATATCTCAAGTTGGAAGGGACCCACACAGATCATCAGATCCAAATCCCTGCTTCTTGCAAGACTACCTAAAACTAAACCATATAGCTAAGAACATTGTCCAGCTGCTCCTTGAATCCTGCCAGGTTTGGTGCTGTGACCACTTCTTTGGGGTGCTTGTTGCAGTGACCAACCACCCTCTTAGTGAAGAACCTTCTCCTAATGCGCAGTCTGAACTTCTCCTGATGCAGCTTCATTCCATTTCCTTGTGTCCCATTGCTGATCACCAGAGTGAGGAGATCAGCACCTCCCTCTCCGCTGCCCCCCTTGAGGAAGCTGTAGGATGTGATGGGCTTACCCCTCAGTCTTCTCCTCTCCAAGCCAAACAAACCAAGTGGCCTCAGCCACTCCGCATAAGTCTTGCCCTCGAGACCTTCCACCATCTTGGTCACCCTCCTCTGGACACACTCTAATAGTTTGATGTCCTTCTGATATTGAGGCGCCCAAAACTGCACACAGTACTCGAGGTGGGGCTGCACCAGTGCAGTGCAGATTGGGAGAGTTGTCTCCCTCGACCAGCTAGCCATGCTGTGCTTGATGCACCCCATGACACGGTTGGCCCTTTTGGCTGCCAGGGAACACTGCTGACTCATATTCAACCTGCCATCAACCCAAAACAATTTTGGATCTCTTGAATGTCCAAGTGGGCACTTTAGTCAGAAAAGCTCTCCGTGGTTTGGCTGGTGTTTCTAGGCTCAGTCCTGCTGTCAATATTGGATGAGCACAAGGGAAGTGGTGGCTCCTCTGCAGCACGGGGCCACACGTCAGCAATCAGCGGAGTGATCCCATCCTCCCTGGCAGTGACCGAAGCTGGTGCCACACAGGCGGGGCAGCCGATGCTGCCTGATGTGGACTGGTGGTTAGGCTGGCTCTGACATCGGGTTCAACACATTGACGGAGAACTGGGACCTTCACATTTTAAGGCTGTTTCATCCAGATTTCACTGAGAAGGTGCTGTATGAAGAGCTCAGTCAGCTGGACCACTATGGACTGGGCTTCTGTTACATTCAGAAATCAAAGACAAGATGACAGAGGATGGCATTCCAGGTTTTCCTTTAATGCCTCTGTTTCTTGCCTCTATCAAGGAAATGCATGGGAAAAAGCAGTAAGAAAGCATGAATTCTGCAAGATGCCTCTTTGGTAATGTTTTGTCAAGGTTTTATACACTTGCAAAAAAAGTTACAGTGAGTTTTTGTCCATCCATTCAGATCCTCTTCTAGTAGGCAAATATCTCAGAAAATGAAGGCACCTTGCAGATTCAGCAAAACCAAGGGACACAGTGAAGCTGGTGGATTAGAATTGAATTTGCTGAGCAGTACAGCAAGCTTTTTAGTGCAGACCTGCTTATTTGCTGTATATAGGAACTTCAGGCAATGGCTGTGACTTCAGAGAAATTAAGGCAAATATTTCAGGGTAGGTTTCAAGATGCTGCCTTCTTAATACCTTACCTAGAAAACTTCCTTTTAAACAAGAGATTCATCTCAGAACGTGTGATCTGAGCTGCACCATGAGCTGCTTTCTGTACCTGAGCTCCCTGCACCTAAGCCTTCCTCTGTGCTTTGGGCCACTTTACTGGAAAAGGTCCCTGAAAAAGGAGCTGATGGGTGTCCTGTGCTGCTGTAAAGTCCCTGATGCTGGAATGAGTTTCCTTTAATGAGCTGATTTATTTCAGGCTTGAAGGACCCCAGTAACTCTCACTAAGTTAATGGAAGCTGCAAGCCCATAAAATATAGAAAGTGATGTGGAGAGGTGAGTAAACACACATCATCTCAGACAAACTATAGAAAGCCGCAGCCGCTTTTCTCCTAATCTGACACACACATCAAATCCTATGCACATATTTTTCAGCACCATTTCACTTTTTATAAGGCAATCACATTATCAGGAAATTAAAATTAACCATAGAGAGACAGATCCTGTGAGTTCTTTTCAATGGAGGGAGAGAAAATAGGCACAGCTTTATCAGGAAATGAAAATCAGGCCGGCTTTATTGCCACATTGGGTGTTATTTATTGCAAAGGACTTGTTTTTAATCCATTCCTCAGTTAAATAAAGCCCCAAATCAGCCATCTGACCCCAATGAGTAAATTAATTTTCCAATACAAAGCCATACACAGAGAGAGCTTTGCAGCAAAGCTTGCTTGGCAGCTCAGTTTGTGCTGCAGGACAAATGGGAAGATTTTGCAAAGCACCTCGCCAGTCTTCTGCCATCATTACAAGCAGAGGTGCTGGTGTGAATGCAGCTGCATGCGTGAATCCCCATTCTGCCATTCTTTCCTGAGGTGGCTGCGGAGACAGTGTTCCCAGGATCTTACTCCGTGTGTGTGTGTGTGTGTGTACCTGGGCGATAGGACGAGGGGAAATAGCCTCAAGTTGTGCCAGGGCAGGTTTAGGTTGGACATTAGGAAAAATTTTTTTCAATGTAAGGGTTGTCAAGCACTGGAATGGGCTGCCCAGGGAAGTGGTTGAGTCCCCATCCCTGGAGGTATTTAAAAGACGGGCAGACGAGGTGCTTAGGGACATGGTTTAGTGGTGGGATGGCAGTGTTAGGTTAACGGTTGGACTTGATGATCTTAAAGGTCTTTTCCAACCTAAACGATTCTATGACTGCAGCAGCTTGTGCCTGGCTACTGCCCTTACGGTCCCAGTTTCTTCACTTTTCAGCTGCATGCTGAGCCCTGTTGATTCTCCCACCTTCCCTTTCGTAAAACCCACGGGATTGCCTTGAGTACAAAACCTGAACAGATTTTTTACCAAGCTTGAAAGCTGGTCTACCTTTGAAATGATTGCTTCTGCAGTCAGCTTTGATCAGTAATAATCATCTGCTAATCCGAAAATAACATGTTATATAAACAAATTACTCTCCCCCCCAGCCTCAAAAATTATTTTTTGAAACATATTTTTGCATTCAGTTAAAATGCTCCTGTTGGTTGATTCTTTCACACTGCCTCCTCTAGACTTCACAGATAATGGTGGTTATATATAGTGACGGAGTCTGGTGGCAGGGAGGAAGAAGTATTTCCAGGGAGGCTATTACTGGGGTGTGCCAGGGAAGAGCTGCAGACACAACCCTGTCCCACCAGCACGGGTGGGAGACTCAACAGCCTGACAATACTGGGTCAGTGTGCACCTTTATTCCACCTGCACCACTGAAGTCAAAGGGTGCTTGGACATCACTTGAATGGGAGAGGAGTCATCGTTTTCAGTGCTGTGTGGCAGCACCATTATCTGGGTAGGAGCACTGCAGTCAAGAGACCCAAATTGTTGCTAATTCTGCCATTTTCTATAGGATTGTGGGTGTATAAATACTGAGCAGCCAGTTAATTTCTGAGCTTTTGGGAGCAGGGGAGCTCTTAAATGGATTTATGAACTATCTAGCATAGTGGGAATATCAGCTTGGCAGGGAGCTACATTAGATGAGGTCTTTATATTATAACACGTCTACAATGGACTAGGGAGAAAAGATGGGCAGGAGCAGGGGGGATGTTCCTCTGGCTTCAGCGATGCTGGTCTGCTTGCTCCACACATTTGAGTGTTGAGTTCTGAGTGATGCAAGGCATAAAAGAAACAGAAGAAGATCTCAAACCCACTTGCTCACTTATCTGAACTCTGTCCTAGAGCAATTCTTGCAGTAATAGCTGTGACTTGGCCCTACTTCACCTTCCCAGTGTTAATTCAGGGCTTGTTCCTCCAGGCCAGCACATGGTGGCAGGAGAATGGGGGACTGAGGAAAACAGAGGAAGAATGTTGGAGAGAAGCAGTAATAGAAAGGTCAGACAGGTCATTTACATGGGGGGCATACATTCAAGCAGTACATTGTATTTCAACTGCCCAAAGACATCTGAATCCAACCTGCGTGAACAGAACAACTCAGCCTGGTCTCTCTAGGTAAACCATGAGGAGAAATTCCGTTGAGTGGTTCAAGCATCAGATCTGCAGTTGGGACCCAGGCGCTTCACCTCTACTTGTAGTCCCCCCCCAACCTGCCCCTGCCCCTGCCTGTGTCATGCTCCAAGGCAGCCATCCCCAGCACCAGCATGCGTGCTGGCTTTGGCTGGAGTAGAGTTAATTTTCTTCACAGTAGCCAATATGGGGCTGTGTTTTGGACTTGTGCTGGAAACAGTGGTGATAACCTAGGGGTGTTTCCCTTACTGCTGAGCAGGGCTTACACAGAGTCAAGGCCTTTTCTGCTCCTCACCCCACCCCACCAGCGAGGAGGCTGGGGGGGCAGAAGAAGCTGGGAGGGGACATGGCTGGGTTAGCTGACCCCAGCTGACCAAAGGGATATCCCACACAATGTGACATCATGCTCAGCAATATAAAGCTGGGGGAAGAAGGAAGAGGGGGACTTTCAGAATGATGCCGTTCATCTTCCCAAGTCACTGTTATGTGACTGCTTTCCTGGGGATGGCTGAGCACCTGCCTGCCCTTGGGAAGCAGTGAATGAATTCCTTGCTTTGCTTTGCTTTTGTGCATGGCTTTTACTTTACCTATTGAACTGTTTTCATCTCAACCCACAAGTTTTCTTACTTTTATCTTTCTGATTCTCTCCCCCATCCCACCGTGGGGGAGTGAGCAAGCAGCTGTGTGGGGCTGAGCTGCCGACTGGGGTTAGACCACAACCCCCTCGCCTCAAGCCAACAAACCCTGTGCACCTGGGGCACCTCTGCAAGGCCGCCAGTGGTCAGCAACCTCCGCAGCCCCCCAAAGAGATCCCCATTGCTGTGCATCGTTCCACGTGTGGAGGGTGCCCGTGTGTGCCTTTTATTGTGGTCTGGAGGGGACAGGATGCATTTAAAAAGCATTTTGACTCCTCCTAATAAATAGGATATAAATACGGCAGAGGAGTATCAGCCTTTTCATTTGTGCTTGATCAGGGCAGCTTCAGCTTCTTATGTATTTTGGAACAGCAGCAAAGCTCTACTATGGAAGGAAGGAAAGAAAGATGTTTGTCCTTGAAAATGAAGCATCCCAAGTCTCTTACTGAAGCTCCAGGTGAACTGAGGACTGGAGGTGCTGGGCCACCCTGCAGTGGGCCACCCAACATGCTGGGTCCATGATGAGGAGAGCCCTGGACACCAATGTTTCCTCTCCTGCCACAGATTTTTGCTGTCACCCTGGCCAGTTTGCTTAATGACTGTGTCTGGATGATGTCTGCTGCTCAGCCCAGCTGGCGTGCGGTGGCCCATGTCTTTCAGGAGAACTTTCAGATTGCATAGTGTGGCCACATCCAGGCTGCCTATTGGGAATGGTGTCTGCTCCGTGCACACCCCTGAGCCGTGCCTCAGGATTATGTGGGACATTGCTCGCTGGCATGGAAGCCAAAAATGTGCCAGGACTATGGTAACAAATTAACAGTATGGAAAATTGAGTTCCCCTGCCAGGGAATGTCTCCTTTGGGATCTCCAGACAGAGGGACATCTTTACGTCACCGGAGGTAAAATTGCAAACATGCACACATGTGTATATGCATAAGTTATATACAAAGGCATACTTATGAGATTAAATACAGGAAACTTTTTTAGGTGCTTGGATTTATAGCAAAGGTATTTAGGTCCCTAATGTGCAAAGAAATGCCAGTGGGAATTTGGGATCTCTGTGTATTTTCAGATCTAGGCCACAGTCCCAGAATCCCTAGGAGAGGTCCCAGAGAGTTTGTGGTCCCACTAGATACCTCTCTGGTCACAGGAATGAAGGACCAGCATCGGTGATGATATGTATTTTCCTTTGATCCTTCCACTGGTCGGCATTATCTTCATGTGAAAAACCAGCTCCCTGCTGCCAATCACTCCCCACCGTGCTGCTTTTATGCCAGACCACACAGGGGAAGCTCAGAGGTACTTACAGTGGCTTTGAGCCTGCTGACTGGCCTTCACAGCCCTCCATGCCCCAGGAACAGAGCAGAAGGCCATAAATCTTATTTAAATTACCATCTTAATGTGATCTCTCGAGGCCCCTTAGGCTGGGGTTTGGATAGAGCTGCAGATTGAGTTCATTCATTTTCTTTACCCTGTTGCAGATCTCACCAGCTTGCTGATCTGTAACTAGGTCAGCTGCGTAATGCATCATTCCTGTTCTAGGGCCTTGTCTTTGGTTGGGAAGATGTAATCAAGGAGACTGGATAGCAAACGAATGAGACTGCACCGCTCTGTGAGTGAGTGTTAGTCTGTTGCTCTTACCTCTTGCCTTGTAACAATGTGCAGAAGACTTGTGAATTGAGGTAAGCCACGTGAGACCAGTCCATTGGCATTTGCTATTTCATACTGGAATTAAGATGTCCTATACTGGGACATTGCCCAGTGACCCACGTGTCCCTACTGTAAATGGCAGGTACCCAGAGTAACCTTTACATTGAAGCTCTCATCACCTGTGAGTTGAACACCGAGAAGGACTGATGGCATGGGCTAGAACAGCAAAGTGTTTAAACTGGGGTGAGTAGTCCAAGGTTGTCTGTAAGGGATGAAATCTCCATTAACGGTGGCACAGTGGACTTGGTGCAGCAGGGAGCCACTGGGGGGGCATCATGGCTGACAGTGGGAAAGAGTGGAAAGGGAAGAAAAACAGTGAGAGCGTAACAGCAAAAGCACCGTGTGAGCAAATTTCTGTTAATCATAGAATCGTTTAGGTTAGAAAAGACCTTTAAGATCATCAAGTCCAACCGTTAACCTAGCACTGCCATTCCACCACTAAACCATGTCCCTAAGCACCTCATCTACCTGTCTTTTAAATACCTCCAGGGATGGGGACCCAACCACTTCCCTGGACAGCCCGTTCCAATGCTTAACAACATTTACATTGAAAATATTTTTCCTAATGTCCAACCTAAACCTCCCCTGACACAACTTGAGGCCATTTCCCCCCATCCTATAGCCCGTTCCCAGGGAGAAGAGGCCCACCCCACCTCGCTACCCCCTCCTGTCAGGCAGCTGTAGAGGGCGATCAGGTCTCCCCTCAGCCTCCTCTTCTCCAGGCTGAACAACCCCAGTTCCCTCAGCCGCTCCTCAGAAGACTTGTGCTCCAGACCCCTCACCAGCTTTGTTGCCCTTCTCTGGACACGCTCCAGCACCTCAATGTCTTTCTTGCAGTGAGAGGCCCAAAACTGAACACAGGATTCAAGGTGTGGCCTCACCAGTGTGGAGTACAGGGGCAATCAGAAATACAGAGTTAAAATGGAAGTCTTGATAGCTGAGGGACCAGAAGGGTCTGCAATACAGACAACCTCTGCCATAAAGGCGACAGGGAGGGAGGAGCAGTGGAGTGAAGCAGGAGCGGGAGAGGAGGAAGGCAAAGCACGCAAAGAAGAGAGGTGTAAAAGCTGAGTAGGAGTGGGAGAAAGGGAGAACAATTAAATCATCGTTAATCCCGACTCACACTTGTACAAGCTGTATGTGTGTTACAGACTCAGGAGAGAGGGAGGACTGCTCAGAAACAGCTTTCTCTGTCACTTGGAAAAGCAAAGCAAAGTCCTTTCTCATAATAGAAGGAAAACGCTGTAAAACGGTGCTTTGCCAAAATGAACTGAGTTCCCGTGTACAGCAAGGCTCTTAATCCTGTCCTTACCTGGGCCTTGCTCTCTACCAGAGACCCCACTCACATCAGTTTTTGAATCAAGCAAAGTGTATCCCTTCAGTGGATTGAAAGGGATGAAAAATTAGAGATGAGAACAATCTTATATATGAGGAAAGGTGATTTACCTTTTCTCTGGAGCCGTAATCTGATTTCTCATTTGTAGCTTTTCTCCTTACCTGAAATCACAAGAATTTACTTTAATGACCGTGTAATCATTTTCCAGACATCTATTAAATTCGGGAGTGATAAACTGTCTTATTATCTCAGTTAAATTAAAAAAAAAAAAAGCTGTTCCTAATAAATTTTAGCAGACATCTGCAAATGAAGCAAGCTTTATATAAGGCAAGCATTTGAGTTTCAGGAGTATTAAAAACTACAGGAAAAGTCTACATATGGACCCCTATGCACACACACAAGTAGAAACAGATGTGAAGGTGTAGGCAACCATCTTTTGGGGTGTTTACCAATTAAACCAGCTCTTTGATAAATAAGGCTCAGAATATGATAGATTACTGTAAATTTACTGGAAGGTTCTGAGGTCAGATGGAAACACTTCTGTGCCAACAATAATAATCTTGAGACCTTGGCCTCATGCCCTGGCCATCAGTCCTGTCAGTCAGGTCCCCTGGTTCTGGTGCAACAGAGCCTGCAGAGATCAGTTCTCCAATGATGTAGTATGTGGGAACAAAATACTATGATTTCAAAGTAAATTGAGCAGGAACGAGGTGATCTAAGCTTCAATTCATCAGATGGGTTGTTTACTGGGAAAAAAAGATATTCTGCCTTGCTCAGGACATAGTTCCAGCAGTATTAACACTGCTTTCAGACACAGGTGTCTCCAGTGATGTCCCAGAGATCTCATGGTATCCAAAGAGCTTCTGGAAAGCAACACTCTAGTCTGTCACTCACTCTTTGGCAAAAAGACATTGAGTTCATGTATGCTGCCTCTGTCCACGACCTCCACATAATCACCAGATTAAGGACAGTCACAGGTTGTCCTTTTTGCCACAAAGGGGTCTTCTGCTCTTCTTGGTCATCACATATCCCAAGTCTGTAGTACAAAGGATGGTTCCTTACACCAGTGCAGCAGAAGGAGCAAGGATCACTTAACATGCCTGCAAGTTGTTTTCATGTCCCAGTAGGATGTTTACCATTTTCTCAGCTCAAAGCATTCCTGAGCCATCTTCACTAGCTCTTCCCCATTGAGGATCCTGCCTGTGTGTAGGACCAGGAGCCTCCAGGCCCACCAGAAGCTCCAAGCCAGGTTTCACACCACAGCGCTGCACTTGTGTCAACCTTAACATGAGTGCTGACATCTCTCAGCTTAAGACCAGAAAAGCATTTGCAAGGTGTCTTCTGCCATACCTTCATGTGTTTGGGGTTTTGGTAATCTTTTACCCTTGTAGAAGAGGTCATTCTTAGGTTAACGGTTGGACTTGATGATCTTAAAGGTCTTTTTCCAACCGAAATGATTCTATGATTTTTCTTGTCTCTCTTTTGGCTTCAGTGTGTCAAATGTCTGCAGAGAACCCTTCCCCGGGAAAGGGGTGGTGTTTAGGCCCCATCTAATATACTGCATTCAGTTTTGGGACCCTCAGTACAAGAAAGATGTTGAAAACCTGACATCAGTTTAGCAGACATCACTAAGATGGTTGGGGCTGGAGCACATGAGGTATGGGGAGAGAGGCTGAGGGAGTTGGGCTTGTTCAGCCTGAAGAAGGGGTGGCTTCAGTGGGACCTAACAGCACTTTCCAATGCCTATGAGGGGGTTATTGAGGAGATGGAGCCAGGCTTGTTGATGCAGTGGATGGCAGGGGGTCAAGAGACAGCAGTCAGAAATGGAAACAGGGAGGTTTGAATTCAATGTAAGGAAAAAACATTCATTATGAGAATAACTAAGCTTGAAGCAGGTTGCCCCAGAGAGGCTGTGTAGTCTCTGTCCTCTTTTCAAGAGGCTGGAGACCTCCCCAAGACCTTCCAGCCTGAACAGTTCAGTGCTGCTGTGACTCCTGCTTTGGGTTGTTTTTCGAACAACAGCTTTTCCCTTCATTCTGAAAGGGATAGTTTGTGTGTGGTGGTGAGAACAGAACTAATCTTATATTCCCAGCGTGCTGAGAAGGGATTCAATTTGCAGCAAAGATTGCAAAGGGTTGCTTAATCCTGCCATCCTGTCCTGTAGTCGGGGCCGCTCAGTCTTTACAAAGCCCCACTGTATGGGAAAGGTAAGTCATAAACCAGAACAGGTAAGGAGGAGACATGGGCTTTTTCCTGCAGCAACAAATCGCGGTGGGTCCGCTGCAGTTGTGTGTTTGGAAGGAAGCCTCATTTCTATCATCATTCACAATATTCCTAGTGCAACCCCTACGCAAGGTTTAAATTTCCTTTCAACAGAATTAATTTACCATTCAACAAGTCCCAGCGGCCATTTTCCCATTGCATTTTTTGCGTGGTTTGGAGTTTCTCTTTTTCTTACTCCCATTGTAGTTTTTTCTAGAGCTCGCCCTCTGCAAAGCCATTTTCTTGTACTTGGCTGTGCCGGGGTGAGGAAGGGGTCAGGCGCAGCAGCCCCATTGCAGAGGGACCAACCCCCCGCCAGCGGCCCTGAGCTTGTGCAGGATCCCCGGAGAGACCCTCTGCTTTTCTTCCTTGCATTGCTACCTGCTTGTTTAATTCCCCGAGCGGTAACGCTAGCCAGGAAAACAAGAACGGTACCTGGAACTAGGGCCCTGCTTTGTCTTTAGGAGCTGCTGAAATATTTTAGGAATTCAGGTTGTCTGAGATGGTTTCCCTCTCGGAAACGTGAATGTCCAGGGCCTTGTTGCCTCATTAAAAAAATAAAGTTACTGACTGTCAAGTGTATTGAAGACCTGTGATGAAAACTCTCTCTTCTTAAGCATCCTCTGATTTTAGAGTGATGGTGGTAGACTGCCTGCTAATTACATGACTGGCTGGAAGCAAGTCACCCAGCTGCTGGCAGGAGAACTGCTGTGACTCCAGACACGTGGTCTTTTAATTTTCTGAGAGCAGCAAGCAGATCAGTCGCCAGCTTGTAGATCAGAGGCTAATGCTGCAGTAAGGGGGAACTGGCACTTGCGGATGCTGCTCAATACAAAGCATCCTTTTAAAAAGTACCAAAGAAACCCAGCTAACTTGTTTTCTGTACAGGACGCAGCCCGGCTCTTAGTGTTCTACTTATTCTGCAGGGAGGTAGCAGCGTGGGGTTTGATTTTACGTCTGAAGAAGAGCTGAGTGCTACAAGGCCAGGTCACGGGGCGCAGAAGCACTCTCTGTGCCAGGGGAAGGCTACAGGGATATAAAAGCATTTGAGTGAAAGACAGAGACTTTTGGTAGAATCTGATCTCCTTTCAGGGACTGACCACATCAGTTTCCAGCAAGCTTGTTAATATTGCCACAGTGAGAGGAGAGCCTGGCAGCAGTGGAAAGCTGGGGGTTACTGCCCCAAAGGCTTACTGCAAGAGGAGGGAGTTAACCACACAAACAAGGCCATCAAAAAGAACTGGGAGGACCGAAATGGGTTACTGGCTTCTCTGAGCTCACACAGCAAAGCTGAAAATTCCCACCTTCTGCTTGCAGTCCGTGCCCTTCCCCAGGTTCCCCCTCCTTCAAGTGTCTGCAACTCGTGCTGCATCTCTCACACCTGGGCAGATGAAAGAAAAAAGTTGCTGCTAAAATGTTCTCCCCACTCTTGCTGACAAACAAACTGTCTGCTGCTTATCTTTAACACACACTGTGCTAGAGAGAGCCCTGCTAGCGTGTGTGTATTTCCAAAAGTCTTGCGGCTGATATGGAAATGTCTGACGTGTCTGCATTCGCTGGACCTTGCATTACAGTGAATTGTGTGTATTGATGTTTCCTTAAGACTCTGAGGTCAAAAGCCATATAAAAATAAAAACCCTTCATAAGATGTTATAAATGAATATACTCCATAGTTGGTCTGACCTCCTTAGTATCCCCAGCAAACAAGTCAGTAATGTTTTCTAAGATAACAGTAATATTTTCTAAGAGAACAAAGCCCCTCTGAGCCCTGAAGGGCACCTCTGTTCCCAGGGCACTGTTGGAAAATAAAAGCATCCCCTTGGTCCCTTGGTCTAGCGCTTTGTTCCTGCCCTGTGAGCAGCACTAGCATCTTTCCTGCAGGTCAGCTCAGTTTTGAGACCCTGATATACCACCAATTTGTTGGCATTAAGCATCATTGCCATTCCAGGCTCATTTATTTGCTTTAGGCAGCAAAACCTGAAATGAGGACTTTGAGCACATGCATAGAAACTCAGGATAAAAGCTGGACAGACACAGCCTTGTCCCAGTAGTAGCCTACATTCCAGGGACTCTTATCCCAAAGGTTCCTCTGTGTACTGTGTTATCTATTATTATTATTACTACTACTACTATTATTACCATCATTATTAGTCATTTGAACCACCATTCTGTTTTAAGGTCTGTACTAGGAACGGGATCTCCCTGCAGCAGATGGAGTGCACCTGTGTGTAGCAAGAGATGGTCCGTGCTATAGAGAGTTCAAAGCATAAATATGTGAGATTGGAGAGCTGTGAGAAAGCAGGAGGCAGATCCTCTGCTTGAGGCTCACCTACCCCATCACCTCTCCTGGCAGCAAGGCAAAGGATTCCTTTCTGATATGGCTTGAAGTGGTGGGCAGTGTCTCCCTCTATGCTACTTAGAAAACTCAGAAAGCTCCTTGCCAACCATATGCTTGTTACTAAGAAAACACAATTGTTCCTAAATTCTTACAGGGTGCTATCTGCCCCTGTTGCTTAGCTGGTGGGAGTGTGTCCATCCATCTTCAGCTATCTAAGAGTAGCCATCTCCTCTAAACTAGTATTCCATGGTCTCAGTATAACGTTGAGAAAGAGACAGGAACTTACTGACTGTACTTGCCTTGGCTTCTCTCTTCAAAGTGTAATGCATGCTTCCTTTGGAAGTGCCCACCAACTAATGGAAGGCATTTAGGCAGGTCTCAGACTAAAGCTTGACTTCCATGCGATCAGATTAATTGAGATTAAACCAAGCTTGTAGACTGAGTAGCAGAGGAAAAAGTTGAACTGCCCTGGTAAGCAAATAATTGCTGGGGAGTTTCATGAGCTTTGGCTGCCTCATTTTAGGTTGGTGTTAGATGAGTTGAAATGCATCTCAACTAAATGCTACAGGAAAGGTGATGTCTCTTCCCATCTCTTTATGGAGGTTGCAGCTCCCACCCAACAGCAGATGTAACTGGTCTTTTTGGACCTCTTCCACAGAACAAAGCCTAAAGGCTAAAAAAGCCTAAGGCCCCACTGATGGGTGGTGAGTCCTGGTGGCAACAGAGAGGCCAGTAAAAGCTTCAAAAACCTTATAAGAAAAAAATATGAGTAAACCTGCAGAAAGGGGCAAGAGCAAACATTAAAATACCCTCAGTATTTTCATCACCATCCTAATTTAATCTAGGACTGCACTCTGTTAATGTAAAAATACCAATTACATTTATTTTGTGAAGGCTTTGCTGAGTAGACCTATTAGACCCATTAGACCTGAGAGTCTAATGCAGTTATCAAGTATCTTTTTAGGTTCTACAGAGAGATGAACAGATGGCTTTTTTGCGTGTCCATGTAAGAAAACATCTTTCTGCAAACAGGGCATGTCAGGGGAGTTACTCAGTGCACTGATTAAATGGAACAAATTCACGCTTGTGTATTAAGTTAATTGTGCAGCAAACCAGAGCCTACTGTCAGGTTAGTGTCCACTCAGTACAGGTAAATTAATTAACTTTCCAGTGTGTTAACAGAGGAAAACTGGGATGGATATGCATGTTTTCTAGCTAGGTAAGCCATCAGAGCACACATTGCAAGCAGAACCAGGAGGTTTTTTCCTCCTTGCTGATATCAACAGGAGTTGGTTTGATCCAACCCATGGTAAGCACTGTGGTAGCTCAGTCTGGCTTGGACAGGGCAATGGATCAGTAATGAGTACATCAGAGAGAGAGCTATGAAATCCCGTTGAAGAGTCAGAGATTTTGAGGTGAGGAAGAGCCATTAATGACCATCCCAACCTCCTGTAGGACACAGTGAAAGATTGTCAAGTGTTTAGGTCCAGATTTATTGCGTTGTATCTGATTATATCAGGAATATGATCAAATACTATTGTATTACTGCTTGCTAATAAAATTAAATATGTATACATGTATTAAATCTCATTAACTGTATTAGAAATACATATATCTATGTGTTTATAAAATCGGTATGTGCTGCTGAATATGAACAAAGATATTGTGATAACTCGGATTTGTCTGTAAACATCTTTGATGAAGATTCCCTCTAAGCTTTGGGGAGAAACAGGCACCTTAAGGGCTCATCTGGCTCATTGTAGGCATTTGCATGATGATGAGATGACTTGAAAGACTCTATTACTCTGCGCTGATTGAAACAAGGAGGTAACGGTTAGCGAGGCAAATGTCTGCATTGCAGGCATCCATATTTCCTAAATAAATCTGACTGTATTTTTACTGGAAAGCTTTTAGGATTAAAAAAAAAAAAAAAAAGCATTTCTTAGAGGAATCAGCTGATGGCAGAATAGAAGAGCAGCAACGCAGCTGATAAAAACTGTCCTGTAAATTGGCCAGATCATTAAGGTAAAAGTCCCAGGCTCATTTGTCACGCACCAGAAATAACAATGGGGAAAAAACTTGGCCTTGAATCCAGCATGCTCCTGGGATTTTACTAAACAAGGGCACGTGACTGCCCAGTGAAGACTGACATAGAGGCTGCGTTTGAACTATGCTTCCTAGGGATTAACTTTTTATTAGAGTTAATCAGAATCAATATCAATTTAGGTTGCTTGCTTTCAGCTGTGGGAGGGATGGTGAGCAGAGTGAAGGCAGTAGAGGCTGTGAATAGTGATAAATACACATGGTGTGTCTTTGTTGTTGTAAATAGGAGTAATTCTGCCAAAAGCAATGCTCTGATTTAACTTGAATATTCAGACTGGCCTATTATTATACTGCACAAATTACATGGTTTAAAACTTTTCATCTGTTTGATGTCTCTCTTAATGGGCAGGAAATTTCAGTGAGAGTTAAGCATAAACCACAAGCAGAACTTTTTTGTGTCTGACTCAAGACAGCCATCTATCATCAGTGTTTCTAAATCAGCTTATTCATCTTCAGTGCTCAAAGATATTTTAAAAAAAGAGGTTGAAGAGAAAAAAAAAAACACCACAAAAATTGAATTGCTGGTGAGATGCTGAAATGCAACATTTGCAAGATGTTGCTCAGAAAATTTCCCATGCAGAAGGAATGGTGAGACAAAAGAGGTTTTTCCAGTCCTACAAACTCAGACAAAGCAGAATTACCCCATTGCGTAGCAGAGGTTTCAGTCTCATCTGTAGTGCTGAGGTTTTGTTCTCCCCTCCACGAGGGCTCCAGGAGCTCATGGGGCTCATAACACAGCAGGAAGCCGGGGAATATCTTCTGTCCTGCTAAGAGTCAAGTGGGCAGGCCACAGGGGAGCTAACGTAGTGACATCAGGAAAGTGGTGCTCAAACTTGACATTGCTACCTACTGTCTGTAGGGCATCAGCTTAGTCTTCCTGTCAGTGAGACCCTCAAGAGATGTCCCATGGACCTCGAGCTGGGGAAAGAAGAGACCTGGGCATGACTTGCCCTGGACTTCACTGCTCAGTGTGGAGCTGGCTCTCAAGGGTATGGGCCTCCTTAGCCCTGTTGGCCTGTGTCCTTCCCTAACCTGGCAGGTCCTGTGGCCAAAGGCCAGATTTGGGATGGCATGTGGGCAGCTTTGGAGCCTCGCTGCAGGGACATCTAGTAGATCCTGCCCAGCTGGAGTCAGGTCCTTGCTCTGAAGATCAAGGACGCTTTTTCTCATCTACTCCTGCTGCACAGGAAGGGTAACGATGCCAGGAAACTAATCAAATTTCACATCCAACATATCTTGGCTTCTTTCTGTTTTCATAAAAAGACTGCATCACACCATTTTCTCTGTTTATGGAGCAGGGCATGGAAACCAAATCAGGGACATATGTTGTGTTTGTTCCAGCAACTGTGTGGCTCACATTGCAGAAGAAGCCAGGAAGCACTGGCACACAGAGCTACGTGTGGCAAAGGTATGCAGCCCCAGACAGCAAAGACGGTACAATATAACAATGCCAAGTCCTATAGCTTCCACTGGAAGCTTTGGGTTTGTCTCTCTGGGCAGCCATGAGTGATTGACCTCGTGCGCTTTTTCTTATACTTACTGTTGACACTGAATTGCCATCTGACATAGGGAAATAACTAGGCCAAAGTACACTCAGACAGGAAGGAGGGAAGGAAAATGTGTGTTATATTTATGTACATTTTATAGCTGCTACAAAAGCACAAGCTTTGCTGTGCAGTATTTTCAGTTCAACCCCCAGTAATAGCAGGGACGTGAGTGGTAGTTCCCGTGTGTATGTGTTCTTTAAGGGGAATGATGTGAGGTCATCACTGCCATCCAGATTGGCATTTTTGGAAAAGGACACCCTCTGTCATGCAAAATCCCGTGTATCTTATGTACCTCTCCCTTCTGCTGATGGCAGCAGCTCAGCTACATACCAAAGGTTAGCTACTGAGTTGCTGGAACCAAAGCATCCAAACAGTGACTTATTGGAAAGCTACTTGCCAGGAATGGTGATTCACTGACCCAGATTTGAGGTCTTTCTCATATGAATTTGAGAGTAACTTGATTATCCTTCTATTTTCCCAGGAAGATTTTATCATTTTACACTCCGTTATTTTCCACGAACAAGAGCAGTGGAGCAGTCATGCAGTGCTGGATGCTCATCCTGGCAATTTCCAAAGTGCTGTGAGTAGGGTATGCCAAGAATCTTGTTTATAAATATCCACTAAATGTCCTCTGCCTCTGCAAAAGTCCCTAGCCCCCTTATTCTGAAAGCTAGAAAACCTTTTTTTTTTTTTTTTTAATGCATAAATATATAAAACCTCCCCTTGTACAAACTTAGTGCCTTTTGGCTTATCTAAGGAAGCTGCCCAGACACCTCCTTGGAGTGAATCTCCTTTTCCCTGTCCGTGCTCCACAGACCTTCGGTCACCAATCCAGTCATCCTGTCTGCTGTCAAAGGTTGAAACTCCGTCCCCTACTTGTCATTTTGGCAGAAGTCTCATTATGCCGAGTCCTTCCTGTCATGGTTTTCAACTAGGAGGGATTCAGCCTTATCTGAGATGAGAGCTGCCTGGAGGAACTCAGGACAGAAAGCAATGAGCAGAGCCGGATCCCTGCCGTGTTAGACTTAAAAAGCTGTCTTCAGTATTGCCATTAGTCTTGCTCAAATACCATGCTCTTTTTGTATTTTTGAATTCTTGCACTGAATTAGTAATACCTGCCTTTATAATGGCTTCCAGCGGGAGATGTCGGGGTATTTACACACGGTGGGTTGGTAACTCGCAGATGACTCGGTCGCTTAGTGGAAGAAGCAGAAACAGAACTGGGGCTTCCTAACTAGCACAACTTGATATAGCTTAGCAGAGGGCAAAATCCTACCTTTTGGTTTGCCCAGGTCCATATGTGTTAGGTAGTGAAAGTTAATCAGTTTGGGGAGATCATTTACAGGGTATGACAACTATTTCCCTAAGGTCTTGGGGTTCAGACCTATTTTTTCATTCATTTTTATTCTTTCACCTGTCAGGTACCCAGTACACTGTGTTGTTTTCTGTTGCCAAAGAGCTGTAAGTGATAACATCATCATAATTCAGAATGGCTTCTCCATTTTCTGACCTGGTATTTCTTCTGCAGATTAAATACCTAGCCATACTGAAAATTAATAAAGACATAGTCCACATGGAGCAAAGGTACAATCTGGGCTATCAGTATGGGACAGAAGAAGAGAATTATGATCTACTCTTTTGGTGATCTGAATTGCAATCCCACTGTGCACAGCTGGGAACTGCAGTAAATTCAGACATCCAGAGCAGAGCTGTGGATTTTTGCGTACATACTGTCAAAGGCTGCCTAACAGGAGAGAATGTTTGCCTGTCTTGGTTGGGAGAAATAGTATCCTGACTGCCTCTTCTTTTTTTTAACTCAGACAGGGAAATGTAAGTAGCCCAGGCCATGCATGCCACGCGCCTGGGAGCTACAGAGCAAATGGATGAGCTGTAACAACAGGGGCAGAAAGAGGCAATTTCTTGCAGCAGCAGAGTGCAAGACGTAGTGGCAAGATTTTGTGTCCAACGGAGTTGGGGAATGCCTGTAGACATGTTGAGCATGATGGCTCTGGTAGGGGCACAAGGAGCTAGCTACCTTCCCTTATATTCAGCCAAGAGAAACAGTGATTCCTACACAAATGGACAACTGCATCAAAAAGAAAGTGAGTTGTGGATGACCAACACAGCTGTAACTACCTCTATAGTTAGTTCATATATTTAGTTTGTGAGTTTATTGCTTCTCATACTCCAACATCCAAAAAACCCTCAATGTTTGACCAACTGACTCACTCAGTACTGCATGTCTAATAGACTAGAAACTGAGAGGGGAGGAAAGCTGAGCTGATGGTCAGGGGTAGAGTTATTTACAGTGAAGAGATGGAAGTGCATAAAGAGGTTACGTGTGAAAGGTAATGGAAAAGCTTGAATGAAACTATGAGGGAATTCGTACATTCATCGCAGATAAAATGGGATATTGTCGCTGTGGCAAGTAGAAGGATGTAAAGTAAAGCCCTGAAGAAATATGAAGCTGAACAGAACTTGATACAAATCAAACGAATGATTGTACCAGCTTCCCTCTTTTAAATCTGTTACAGAGTCTGCTGAAATCACTTCAAAGAGAAGGGCTGATGGGGCCTGGTGGGTCTTGCTGGCTCTTGAATGTCAGAGGAGGCAAGCGCAGGAGCTGAGATTGGTGACTGGGAAACCCCAGACTTCTGTGCTTTATGTGAGGCTGCAGTGAAAGTTGGGGTGGGCAGAGCTCCCTCCTCTCTGAGACCATCACTTGTCAGGAGAAGGTAGCGTATAACCTGCCTCTTCTTCTGTGTTTGAGGAATATTTCAGAATGAGGGGCGTGATATTGAGTTGTCTTGACTTATGCTTGTTTCCCCAGGATTCTTGCAGTGGTTAGGGAAGTGCTTCCTTCTCCTGACCATTTAGTTTCAGATGGTGTTTGAGAACTTTGCTGACAGTCTGGGCAAAGCTGGGGGCAGGTTGTGATGTGGGCTGTCTGGGAGAGGCTGGTTTGGGTGGAAGCCTGGGGTAGTGTCCCTGCAGGATAAGGTGAGCTGGTTTCCCTGTCCATACTGAAGGATTGCCACAGTTTCCTCTGAGGAAAGAGGGGCCACTCTGACCAGAAAGCCTTCCAAGCTGGGTGAGACAGAAGCAGCTATATGGGAGAAGGTATCAGTCTTGAGGAAGTCCTCAAAGTGTTTCTGACTTGTAAAGAAGGTCTTGGTTCATGTGACCGTCCCATGCCAAGATGTTAGTTCACTCTTGAGTCTGAATTTGGAGTGAACAGACCAGTTCAGTGTCATATGTTCAAAACCTTCATTGGGAGGGACCTCCAAAGGTCATTGGTTGGCTCTGCCAATGCCTTTCACATTACTGTGGACACTCTGCACTGTTATAATTGTATCTATAATGGGAACTGAAGCCCACTAATGACCCTAAATTATTTTGATGTTTCCCTGTTGATGATATACATGGAATTTTGGTGCCTAAACATCTTTCAAAGGGATTTGTCACAGATCTGGCGTGGTCTGTGGAAGAGCAGGGAATTGAACAAAGCATCCTGAGTTTCAGGCTGTCTCCAACCAAAGAGCTCTGCCATAGGGAAATATTAACAGTACCAGTGCGTGGAGACGCACAGAGCAAGGTTGGGGTTCTTTGTCTGGTGAGCGACATGCTTAGTTTCCCTGCCTTCTTGGTTTGCCCAGAAGTAAGTGAGATCACCCTACAAGGAAAGCAGTAGGATCTGCTACAGCTGGGCATTGTATTAGTTTGGCTTAAAGACATGAGGCACACAGCCTGACAGCAGAGGAAATAAGCTCATGGGATGAAGTCAGGGTGGCTTTCTGAGGACAGTGCTGGCCAGCTGGTTTGGTGATCCTGCCTCATGCTCGTCTTGGCCACGCAAGCTGCCTTGCGGCCCAAAAGGTGATCCCTGATGTGGAAAGGTTATCTGTACTCCCGTTACTGTTTTGATTGTATTCTTTGCGTTTTCTCCATGCACTGAATTAGACTTAATGTGTCTGTTCAGGCTAACAACAGAGATTACTTGAACTATATGAAGTCTGGGACAATGAGCAAACTATTTTTGTAAATAGGCTAAATATGTGCTTTCCCATGCAAAACACGAGCCCTTTAGGCAAAAAAATGAAAAAAACGGAGTTTTGCCTCTGTCTTTCCCCTCCATCCTCGTCAAAGTAGCTAAGAACATTTGTTACCACTTATTTAGTAATTGTATTTGTAAAAAGTGATTTAGCAACCAATTAGCTCCGTATTCTTGGAATGAATGTGGTTAAAAATTAATCCAGGTGGTTTACACTTAGGAAACTGGCAATTCCTCTTAAACAAGCTTTTAAACACTGGAATCCTCAAATGTTGTTGGCCACCAGAAGCCACAGAATTGTTCTGGAAATGATCGCTTAAAACAGAATTACTTGTTTTGCACGACCATTTGCTCAGCTGTTGAGGTCCTTATCAGCCCGTGACAGCTTGAGTCAAACATAATCTATAGCAGATTGAAATTTCAGAGCATCCTGCATTTATGTGCCTGACAGGAGGGATTTTGGAGCTGTGAATCGATGTGCATTTGGACTTCTTGAACTCAGTGAAGTCACACCGAGTAAAAGAGATTGTGATGGTAACAGATGCCAACACCATCGCTTCTTGGAGGCTGGAGCACCAACCGAGCACCACCTGGAGAAAGGGCTTTCTGATGCTTTTAGGAGTGACTGAGGGGGGATATTCCTAATAAGAAACTTAAATGTGTGCCGTGTTTAGCCAGACCTGCTGCCACTGTTTTTACTCTTTTTGCAGCTGCTGCCACGATGGCACAACCCCACGGCAGCACCAGAGCAAGTCCTGCCTCTGGCTTACAGGAGCGAAGATCTGAACTCTCCTCTCTCCATCAGTCAAATCAACCTGCTGGCTTTTTGTGAAGGAATGCATATTTTAAACAACAGTAGGGAAACCATAGCAGTCCTTACTTCTCTCTGAGACACCAACTGTAATATTTAACACTTTAATCGTAAAAGTGCAACTCTCTGTGTTATACAGCTTAGCAATGAGAACCTCTCTGATCAAAATCCCTGCAAAACTACTCTCTTTCTGCTAGCTGGCCCTGACCTTCCTCTTCCTCCTCTCTGAATGTCATGCTTAGAAGCTGGGAGAGCTATTAGAGGGTGGGGGAAAAAAAGCAGTGCTTTTCTGGTGTTTGGATTGCTATGGTGATTTATGCATAGGGTTATCTACTGGAGCTTCGGGGAGCAGCAATTACAGATCTCAGGTCATGAGATTAGTTCTCAAGGGGCCAAAAGCTCCTATTAGAAGTGGTGACAGCTTCAGCTACCAAGTGCTGCCTTTCATGGAGCATCTGCAGTCGCTTCAGAAGGCCAAAGGTTTTACTGCAAATGGGATAATTTTTTTTTTTATTATTTTCTGATCTGCTGCAGAGAAAAGGGACGGAAAGCAGCAGGACTCGCTCCAAGGACTGTCCGTTGCTGGAAGGGGAAGAAGGCACTGCCCTCCCCACACCTCCCAGCCTCTGCACTAGCAGAGGAGGGGGTTGCAGGAGTGCAGCACGCTCCAATCCCTCGCCTGCACCCCCTGCGCTGGGCCGCTTCCAGCTGGCAGATCTTCAAGGAGCTCGAAGTCCTGTGCTGCATCCCACGGGGGATCATGCAGCGCTCAGAGCCCGTGGGCTTCTGCAGTGTTGCTGCAGCGAGGGTTGATCCCATGTAGAGGGAGGACAAGACCTGTCTGCCGTGCCTTTTGCTGTTTGGGAAGTAAGATAACGCAGCCGTGTGTACGTGGCCCTGCGTATAACTGATTTAAAGGGCAGCAGGAGGATGATAGATGTTATTATTTATACTTGTGAAATGAACTGTGTTAAACCAGACAGGAATGATGCTGTAAGCAATCATGGGCAGTATTTTCCCTGAAATTACACTGACGTTTTATAACAACTGCTATTGAGTTTCATATTCTTACGAGACTCATTCAGACAGTGGGCCGGCTAGTAAACATGTGCCACCATGGCCGAAAGCTGGTCCCGTCACTGATGGTGCGGATACCAATGCAAAACACCACCATGTTTTTAAAGCAAGGAAATGGAGCATATTATTTGAAATAACCAGTTAAATTTAAAAAAAAAAAATCAGCTCATAATCATTGGCTTTTTAGTAGGCAACTAAAGAATAAGGCTGTTCATTAGATAATCTCATTAAAACAAAGCCAAGGAAATCAAGCAATTTACTGACACCTACACGGGCAATTGGTTTGCTCATTTCCATCGATTTGTCTCATTTCATATATCTGGAATAATGCTTACCATCCCTTTGCATGAAGTCTATAAATTATGTTATGCACAGTGCAAGCTCTATCAGAGAGGCTCTAACGCACAAAATAGTCTCTCACTTCATTAAGCAATCTAACCTTGCCCCAGGCAAACAGACTGATTTAGGATCTCCTCCTTAATCCAGACAGGATATATTTTGTAATACATATGGCATTTCCATGGGCCAAGGAACGTGAAAAGTTGCCTCTAACTCTCATCAGTGCTGGAATAAAGAAAGTAAGTTATTTTCTTTATTAAGCAGTATAACTTGGGTATTGACTGGGCAATTGCCATGCCCTGTAGAAGTTTTCAAAAAGAAGTAAAGCTGGTTTCCTGTAGGGCAACTTGGGAATGCTGTTTCAGTCTGTCCTAGTCTATGCCTTTGCATTTGAGGTTGGGGCACCTCAGGCTGTTGCAGATTCACCGTCACCATTCAGATTTGGCATCTGAAAGTGTCAAAAACCACAGAGCATGGACCCATGGCCGCTATGGAAGTTTCCAGCTGCTATAGTCCTCCTATCTGATGAAGAAAAAGTAACCTTCATAAGTTCACCAACAGAAAAAGCTCATGTGAATCCCTTGTGTTTTTCTCTGTATGTCTGTGCCCTGAATTCTCTCTCAGGCATTGCCTCAGGTAGCCCAGAGAAGTGCCCTCAGCCAAAGTACCTGTCCTATTTAAGTATTGCACCTTAAAACTATGACAACAATAATGTCTGCTTTAAACTCTCAAAGCACTTCCATGCATTATTTCTTATTTTTTTCTGCAATGGATAGATTGCATTTGTCCTTCTTGGCAAAGTACAGAATTGAGATGCCTTGATGTTTCTTCATTTAGGCTTGCAATGAGCAGAGTAACTTCACGGTCATATTTTCAGTATTGGCTTCAGACATTTCCATCCTGCAGTGCCTAAATACTGAAAATGGGACCATGAAGTTACAGTCTGGATCTGATTCGGTGAAGGATGTGTGATGAGTTACTCTAATGACTAGATTCTGAATTCAGAAATACCTGGAATCCTGCCTTGGGCTGCCTTTGCTAGACCATGACTTGGAAGAGATTTATGGTGATTGACGGTACTATGGGAATAATCACTGACAACACTCAGGGATTCTCAGGACTAAAAAACATCTTGAGTAATTAATCTTCACAGCACATCTGAGAAGGTGAGTGGTTATTTGCCAGTCTGAGACAAGGGGAAAAACTGAGCTGTGCTAATTTACCTCATGTTATACATAAGCTTCAGAGCCCAAACACAGCCTTGATTTCCAGCGCTTAACCCCCAAGGCCACTATTCAGCTACAAGGGGAGTCCATTCATTTTGCCGGCCTTCTGAAAAATTTTGTTATTTTTTTGGCAAATATCTGGCCAGAAACATTTTCCTGGAACAAATGTAAAACTCCGTGGCACTCGGCTCCAAACTCTCTGAACTCCATTCCCAGGACTGGCCACAGGAATTTGTCAGGGAGTTTGGTGGAAGCAGAATAATGTTGATATTTCAGTTACTGTAGGCTTGCAATAAATATCCAAAGCATGAAAAATGTGGTTTAAATGCAAATGAAATTGCCTTAATACAATTACGCAACTTAAGATGCCAAACAACTTTCCTGCTCTAGCCATGACATAACATACATCATCTGCAGTATTTGGTACATGCCTTGCAGTCCCACAATATACGTTGAACTCATCCAAGATCTGGAAAGAAATATGTGTTCCTTTGGAATACCTCCTGAGCCAGGATGGAACTTAGCACCTCTGACTACACAAATATCCATTGTCTTATTCTTAAGAAAAAATAACCAAACTGGCATTTTTTTAAGGCAGTGGCTTTGCTCAAAGCTCCTGACCAAATCCAGGGATCAGTATGCTGCCATGTGTTGTATCTACACTGATAAACTAACCAGCCTACTCCCCCCAAATCCCTGAGTGGAGTCTGATTAGTCAATGTAAAATGAATGTGAACTGGATAGAAATATAAATATTGGTTGCTGGATTTTTCAGGAAATGCATATGATTACTTTTTTTTATAAGCTTTGAAAAAATTAAATTGTGATTGATCAAAGTGTGTAACCACATTATGAAGAAAAATGCCTGTGCTGTTTGTGCACGTTCAATATCTCCAAGCACATATTGCAAATAGGGAAAAATAGATTTTGTTCTGAAATGTTCCCCAGATAGGTCCTGTAGGTACTTTGTTCCTATATATGAGTGAGCTGGGAGTGATTCTTTGGTGAAGGACATTATTGATTTACAGAAAATGTATACAGTTAGAATTTGTATCTACGGAATAAATAAATAGATAAAAAAATTCATACTTGTCAAAACTGAAGTTGTTCCCAGCAGAGCATTCGCCTTGACAGGTATTTCAATTTTAAAAGACCTGGTGATATTTTTAACGCAAAAAATTATATTTATGGCTCAGAATGACTTTTAATTATTTAAGCTAATATTTTTGGCAAATATAATATGACATCAAACCAAAATATTTTCCAATGACATCAAGATTTTTTGACTTTTAGTTTCAAGCTTCCAAGATTTTGGCTTCTTGTCTTGATCTAGAAACAAGAGAAAGGCCTTAAAAATCACTTTTTTTATCCCCAGGACAGGAAGGCAACCAGATAAGATTTTCACTGATCACAAAAGCAGTGGCTTGGGGAGTTCATCTCCCTGCCAGCTGGAAAGGCTAATCCCTGTTGGGGACAGTTAAGTCTCTTATGAATATTCTCAGATGTCTAGCAGTGGCTGTGATGCCTGGCCAAAATGCATCCTTAAGTACCTTGACAGTTGTGTGTAATTTGGGGTTGTTCAGTATTTTACCATCCTTCCATGTTACTAAAAGCCTGTGGATATTGTTTAGCCAGCTGAGGCCACAAAGTAGATGTTTTCTAATAGTGCTTAATGTGCAAAACAAAGCAGCTGAATTACACAAAGCAGTGTAATGAGGTGGTAAATAATCTGATCAGGTGTTGTCTTCATAGGCAGTGGAAGGTAATTGCCGCCAAGGGAGTGTCAGTGAATTAATTTTCAGCCGCACAATTCAACTTATGAGTTGCTCAGAGACCCCCAAATGCTGTTCACATCCTCGTATAAGCTAATTCCCTTAGCCAAGAGCCTTCAGATGATAAGATCCTATAAGCACAAATAGGGTTGACTTGACCATTGCTTCTGCCCATATTTAAGTGCAGATTTAGCCATTGTAATGAGCTTTAAAATTCACACGAAAAGGAACTGGCAGGAGCATCATGTGGAGCTGTGATTACAGCAAGGTAGACACAGGTTTTGGTTATATTGAAGACTTGTGGAAGGGTATTGCAGGAATTACAGATTTTTTGGGGTGATTTCAGAGTGACGCTGACAAACCTTCATAACCTTCATGTCACGCAGACCTTTGTGCTCTTACAGATCTGTCCTGCAGACCAAGAGGGACCTAGTCAGACCAATCCTCCAGGGATCCACGTCCCTCTGGCCAGGGTGCCAGTCTGATCCAGAAGGAATTTCCTCCAAGAAGAGCTGGGAGAATGGAAACTGAGCCTCCCTGACTCCTCTGCGACTGAAGCAAGCAAAAGCTGTTGGAGCCTCTTGCACGAATGAGGCAGCGCTGAGGGTTGGTGGCTGCCCGTGCTTGCCATGGTGCCTGGTATCTGGGTTTGGTGTGGTTAGGGGTGTCTGAGGGCAAGCTTACAGCAATGTCAGGGGCCTGAACTTCTGAATGTTCTCAGCTACAGGCAGCCCCACATTGACCTGAGCCAGTCTGTTCTCCTTACAGTGGGATTGAGGACACCTTGGAACAGCTGTTCCTCACCAGGGATGTTCCTTGTCAGGGAACTGATGAGGCTGGTTCAGGGAGGAACTGAAACCTTTCCACTATGAAGGCTTTGGAGGGAGTGGGTTCTTATCATTACGGGACTGGCTGATATATTTGGCCCTTGCTTTTCCTTTCCTTTAATTTACAGGTGTTCTTCCATAGAATGAAAAGACAGTTTGATCTGTGATTCCCTGTAACATCTATAGATGTGCCTAAGCAGGAAAGAGAATACACCTCCCTCCCACAAACCCTCACCCCCCAGAAAATCCCTTACCCATGCCGCAGGCTCTGAAAGAAAGCACTCGGCGTCTCTAGTGTATGGTGGCTACTTACTGCCTTTGACTTAGCTGCACGCGGCAGCCAAAGGTGTGTAAGCACTCCTGGTGTTATTCCTCTGCATATGAAATGCCTCAGGAGGTCAGCGTAAATGGAGGCCTATGGCCAGTCCTGCCCTATTTTGCTGAAGTTGCATGCCAGCAACGTGCCCCTAGTTTGAGTGGATCATGACTTTGAGGTTGTTCTCCAATATGACATCAGCTCCTTCGGCACAGGCAGGCACACACCTAGGCTTGCAGTGTGGTGACATGTCCTCCCTCTTGGTTTAGAAGGACTGTCTGTTTTTACAAAGGCTTTTTCCCCTCTTCTCCTGCAAGGCAGAAGAGTCAGAAGAATAGCAGCTGCCTGATGGCATAGTCTCCCTTTTGCTGTGTGTGGGTCAGGTGTTGAGTGTTCATCAAAGTGCCAGGTCCCTGTACTTTTGATGGTGGGAAGAGCTGTTGTCCCCCACAGGCCACGCCAGCAGGGCTGTGGAGCACAACCCAGCGCCAGGCAACCTGCAGAACACCTCTTGGATCTGGTCCTGGTATTTCTTATGTCATTGGTGTCCACAAGTCTGTTTGAAAGATGAGAACATGGGGATTGAAATTGCTTCTCTGCTTCTTCTGTACCCATTTGTCAGCGTGAGCCATCTTCTGCAGAAAATGCATCTGTTGGAAAGGAAAGGTCTGTAATGGAGGGTCTCCCACTTGACTGGAGACTGACAGCTAACCATCCTGAAATGGCAGACTGGTAAAATATTGACAGGCTCCATGCTCATCCTCTGCCCAACTCCAGTAAGGTACTGCAAACAGTTTCACTTAGCATGGAAATCATCTCGGTTGCCTTCAGCCTTCTAATATTTCAGAGATAGCCAAGGAAGGCAGACAAGCGCATCTGGAAGGACCATCACCCCTAACAACTTAAGGACTGCTTTTAAGATAGCTTGAATGATCTCCAGACACCTAGATTTTTAAGAGAAATGGATTCCATCTGCAGACTGAGGAAACCCAACTGCAGGATACAATTTTACCCATCTTCATTTTTATGGTTTCTTGGAAACCTGGATTTTATTTAGAAAGACTTTATGTAGATATTGGTCTTTCTTTACCACTCTGTCTCTGTTAGACTCTTCATCATACCCGCAGCAGTATTGGTACAGTCAATAGGTCAAGAACGCTGATTTCAGTGATGCTAATGCCCATGGACTCACACCAACACTTATTGAATGTTTTCTTGAATCTCTGCCGTGGTTCAGTCTGTGAATATAGCTTAAGCAGATGGATATTCCTGTTTGCTTTACTCTTGTGCATAAAGGTTGGGGGTTATGCCTCCTGTCTGCAGTGCCCTATTACAAGGTGTTTGATACTGATGTACCAGAGGTACAGGGTGGCGTGTGCTTCGCAGGACTTGGGGTAACACCCCTACCTGGGCTTGCCCTGCCCTACCAAGTTGCACCAGCCCCAGTAGCCTCCTCGTGGGCTGGCAGACATGGCCTGAGTCATGCTGACAGCACACCGAAATGTTGCCAAGGGATGTTAAACCCAGTTGCTGGGTGAAACATGCCTCCTACTAGCCCCAAGTGTGGCTGTTTGCTGAAGTACCCATGCTTGCCTTCCTCCAGCAAGAATCCTGCAGTCCCCGTGCCCTGTATTTTTGTTCATAACTGAACCCTCCCACCCTGACCCTGTGGTGCCTGGATGTGTGCCCATTCCTCACAGACCCTCCCACTCTTTGCAGGTGGTGGCCAGCTCGCCTTGGCATGCACTCGGGAACAAAATGGTGTTTCAGCGACACCATCGCTTTCCAGGAAGACCAGGCAGAGCCATCAGGGTCAGCTGGAAGGAGGTGATACAAACCATCAGAGAGCCAAGACCTCACTGAGACTCCGATGAACAGCATGACAGATTACCTTCTCAGGCAGAGACGGGGTTCACTGAATCCATTAATTTTCATGTGTTTCTCAGAGCCTCCAAAAAGTTACCGTCTTTCCCCACTTGGATGGCAGATAACAGTGCATTGGCAGGGACAAAAGGAATTCTGCTGTTGAAATAACTCGCTAATTTTAAGAGCATGACCTGGCAGCACAATGTAGGACTGACAAAGTAAAACCAGGAGAGAGCAGCCAAAATGTCTTCCCACGTCAATACTCTGTAATCAGCTTTGTTGCATAAAAAACTCGGGCTTTTGTGGGAATGTAATCCAACAGAACATATTTCAAATGAATAAATCAGCTTTCCCTGATGGTAAGCTATGTGCAGAACGGTACTGAAGCATTCAGGGTAGCTATGGTGACGGTATCTTCCTCCTAACAAAGAAATACATTGGGATTAGAAAAGGATTTGTGAGCAACCAGTAATTGTGCATCCAGACCACAAGAGTTTGTAGAGAAAAGGGGCTGCAAAGTTCTTGAACACAAGTTTTTGTAATACATTATTTAGATTCTGAAAACAGTCAAACCAGTACATGCCTCATCTGCTGAAGGGGTGTAACTTGGCCAGGATCACAGCTTTTCGCCGTTTGTAAAGGCTGTGGTTCATCTCTGCTTGCACAATTTTCAGCTCCTTTGGAAAAACTCTGCTGAACTTTTCACCCAGCTGGCGTTTGCTCACAGCCTGGATGCTCGTAGGCAGAGCTGCCTTGTCCATCTCACCGCTTCAGGGACCTTTCCTGTGCAAATCTCTAGAGACCCTGGAGAGGCTGGATGGTTGAGGGAAGGTAATTACGGTATGGAGGACTTCTCAGACATTGACTGCCATATAGTATGTCCTCAAAGCATATAACCACCATGCTCTCCATTGGACATCAGAAAATTGATAGCTTGCACTGTGTTTTCCCTCGAGTCACGCAGCTTATCCACACCCACCCCATTAGGAGATCCAGAAGTGTGTCTCACTGATCTCTGCTGCTATTCAACAGCTGTGAATATGGGAATATCTCTAGTCATATGAATTTGTTTGTCTGTGTTTTGGGGAATTATATTCATATTTTGATGTTAACCTCTTGAATTTAGCAACAATGCACAGGCTGTTTGCCTTACCCTGGAGCTCATAGTATCTTGAAGAGCTGTTCTTGCTATATCCACTGAGACCTTCCATAATAAAGTGAGAAAATATATAACAGGAGACATAAACAGAAAAGCATGAAGCTTCAGGGTCTGAAAGTAGGTCTGAAAGAGAGAGAAAAGCACTAAGAGGTATGCAAAGTTGTCCTCCAGATCCCTGCACAGCAAAATGGAGTGTTTCAAAGAGACAGAGAGCAAAGAGCCCAAGCGCTGTCTCAGGAGGTGCTGAATTGGGTATAACCATGTCCTCTTCCATGCACCTTGCCTTCTTGGTGTGATGCATCAGAAAGCTCTTGGGAAGACCATTTCTCCAGAGAGCAGGACTACTGAATGGACCCACACTTCCACAGGGTCCCTGGAGGCACTTTGTTTTCCGAGCAGTCTGTGTACTGACATTGCATGGGTCCCTGCTGCATGGAAAGCCAAGTTCTCCTCTCTTCTGGTGCAGGTGCACAGTATAACTCCTTCCTCCTGACATGGAGGGCTCTCCAAAGAAGGAAAAAACCAGTTCCTGACTCTACAGGCACGAGGTGTGACACTGTGGTGTTTGCCACAAGCAGCTGTGTCAAACTGCATGGTTCAGGCTCTCCTCACTCTCCCAGAGCCTCGGCTGTTGTGCCTGCCCCGCCGCTGGCTGCTGGGAATCAGCAGACGGCTTGTCCCTCAACCCCAACAACCGCGTGTCTCCCTTGGCCTCTCAAACAGCCTGCAAAACTCTGTACATTGATGCCAGCAATGTTTGCTGGTTAGCTTCCAGCCTGTTTGTACAACCTTTCTGTCGGTCATTTAAGTTGCCAAACCCTCACACCATGATCATCCAACATCTGTTCCTTTAATAACATATTCTTTCCTTGCTGTAGGACAGTTGTTATGTTTGATATATTGCTTTATTTCCCAAGGAAGTGAGAGTACAATAGGACCTTAGGAAACGCCATCAGCACAGCAACACTGCCCGTATGAGTATGTAGGTTTGGAGGAAAATGTCCTTGCCCAAAGCTTTTGAAAACATTTTGTGTCCCTGTGACCACTAGGGAATAGCCACCCTGGTGTCAGAGGTGCATCCCTGGTTATCTGTACATCTGCGGGGTTGTCCAACAGCAGTCAAACAGAGGAACTAAATAAGGAACAGAAGGTGAGTGTATTTGAAGCACGAATGAGGAACTCTGCATAGCAGGTTCAAAAGAAACGTGAGAGAGATTCCTTCCTGCAAGTTACAGCTAAATGGTGGGACCCTTGCTCCGGAGTGTTATGAATACTAAGATTTTACATGGGACTGGACAAGTGTTTCTTGAAGATGGGAGAAAAATGAATCAAAGACTATTAAGCCCCCCAAGCCTTATTCTCAGTTCCTAAAGTCCCTGAGCAGCAATTTGCTGGAGTTCTCCAAGACAGTGTTATGTTCTGGTTGCCTGTCCTTCTTCCTAAAGCATGTACTGTTAGCCACCATCAGAGACAGAATAACAAGTTTTATTTGGCTTTAGCCTAACACACTGTTTCCCTTCTCACTGCCATGGGGATGTGCACTGAGCACCCGAGATGGAGGAGAGGCAGGGAGGCAGAGCCAGGAGATATTTCATCTATTGCTCTGCAATGGAAAGAGAAACCCACTTCATGGACCTGATCTGTTATCTCATGTGTATTGCCCAAAATCCTGATGCAGAGCAGCCAGACACACTGCATGGCCCTGTGTGTCTGTAGGTGGCTGTACTCGTTGGAGAGTTGTCCAACACCAAGCCCAATGCCCTCCAACAGCAAACCGCTGTGTCTAACTTCTGGAGCAGAAACACCAGTCATTTCTTTACCTGGAGTCAGCAGGGTGAATTGGGCACACTGGAGAGGCAACACGGCTTCCCCATCCTGGAGACCTGAGGAAGTTTCTGACAGTATCACGCATTTTCTCCAGCATCCCTGGCATTCCCACTGCAGCTGCATCCCAGAAGGGTGGGATGCCCTTGCAAGAGGGAATCAAATATGAAACACTCTGTAGGAAAAAGCGTGCTGAAAGCTATCTGTTGGGAGCATTTCACCACTTTTCTCCAGATGAGCTCTTTGGTTTGACTGTGGCGATACCAAACAGAGTGCCAACTCCTGAATTTGACTATCTGAGCCCATTTTTTTCTCTGGGTGTGCTGGGCCTTGTCGTATGGTACTTAGCACTTTTACTCCATGCCTCGCTAAGGAAGGTTAGATTGTGTGGTTATTATTAGCATGCTTTCAGGCTCTCAGCAGTGGTGGGACACAAGCAGTAGCACATGTAAGGACATCTGGTAATGTGACCTTTTGTTTGTGCCAGGGTATGGGCATGAGTGCATAGATACAGAAAGTACCTTAGACCTTTCTTCCCTTCCTTGTTCTATTTACAATCTGAGTGTATTTAGGGTATAGGGAAATGAATCAAAACTGACTTAGACTTTATTTAGCACTGTAACTGCAGTTCTTATTTTGACCCTGTCAAACATTTCCTTGGTAGATTGATTTCCTTTGGCTCATTCATTGATCATTTGACTTGAGAAGTATATAGTCACCTGAATGATTTTTATTTTTTTTTTTTACTTTTTTGCTTCTCTAGTTAATTTTATAAACTGGTTCTTCAAATCAGTAAGTGAATGGTCAGTATTTCAACGTAGCTGTTACGGAGGTGCGTGCACCTGGTGTTATCACAAAATGCTGTGAGGGGTGAATCAACCAGTGTCTGTAAAGTGTGACCTCAGCTTGCTCATTAAACAGCCTTTTCATGCTTTTTCTTTTTAAAATAGGAAATGACAACGTGAAAGATGATCATCCGGGAATGGAAAAGTAAGCAAATCAGTAATAATATTTAGGAAGTGTATATCATCTTTTGCCTCAAGATTTAAAAGTGCTCTGTGAACTACTAATTAAGACTTGAAACCAGCAGGGTGTTACTGTAATGAGTACTGAGACATCCTACTTCACGCTGAGCTGAAAACAGTCTGGAGCATGCTAATAAGTTTCTGTTGTAGATCTTCCCACCGTCGATATTAACAGGGGCTGAAATATTATGAACAGGATGGGCAGTCAAACATCAAGGTCAAAGTAAAAATTGTAGTTGACAAACACAACAGCAGTGGTTACTTTTCAAAATGCCTCTGAGGAAAACAAGATTTTTGCTTTATTTCTGTTAACACAAATATTTATTTATCTAGCTGGGGAAAGGATCCCCTTCTTAAAATTTCAAATTTAAATAAAATTCAAAACCCCATCATATGAACGGTTTCAATGTTTTATTCTGCAACCATGTAGGAGAAGCTTTTTTTTAAAGCAGAAATGTTCACACCACCATGTGATTTCAGAAGCTCTGGTTTTAAGTAAAACACCAGATATTAAGGGGTTTATGATGAAATGATGAGAGCTAGCAAAAATTAGGAAAAAAGTATTTATTGAACCTAAAGTGAGTCTCATTCAGTATTTTCTTCACAGATCAGTAGGGTTTCTAAAGAAATATGAATTGCTATAGAGCAACTTGAGCAGAGGTTTAATAAAGGTGATACTAAATTCTTACATAGAAAAGAATGAAACCAGAAGATAATTTCAGATTTCTGAATGGGATGTGACACTAACTATGTTGTAAAGAGCAAAGGTGTCAAGAATCTGTTTTAAGGAAAGTTTGCATTTCTAGTCTCATTGTAAGCAAGGCTTTAGTATTTCTCAAGTTGCTATAAATATCCCATCCAAATGGCACTAAACTTCAACAACTAAAAATACAAATAAGGTCACAGAATGATGCTTTTCTATTTGTTAAACTAGGAAGGAGCATGAAACTCTGACAGAAAAGAGATTTAAAGCATCTTTAGTAATCACATGGCACCCTTCAGGAGTTTACCCAGATCCAACTTACTACAGCTCAAAACGTGCTGGATTCATCACAAATGAAACTAGTGATATCCCATCAAACATGCAATTTCTGCCTAAATAAGAAATAGCTACTAATGATTTCTGTTAATGGGTTTGGTATATAATTATTAGATACTGTGCCCATGCACATGACAGGTTTGTTACCCACTCAGGCAAGGATATAGTTTGATTTGGAATTTGCTGTTTGCAAACCGTGGCCCTTCCACCCATAAAAGCCCTTGAGGTTTCTTGCTAGCCAAGGGCTTTTTGTATCCAGCTTTGATATATCGTTCTGGCTTGGTCTAATCATGCTACCCTTTTGCTGTCCCTTTTACACAGCAGGAAGATCAAGGAATGAGTTTCAAAAAAATGAAAGGTCCCTTCTGTCTCCCGATTCAACAGCAGAAATAGACAGCTTAAAAAAAACCTGGAGACTGATACCTGCTATTTTATTTTCTGCTTTCTGTTCAGCTGGGAACATTTTTCTTCTTTTGCTACTTGACAAAATAAATGGTCCCCCCAGTATTCAACACTTGCCTAGTTTAAGTGTGTATTGGCATATACCTTGGAGCGCACTCTTTACTGCCCATTTTTTGGTAAGATGTGACTCATCCTTGCAGATAATGAAAGCCATGCTCACTAAAATGATTTGTGTTGCCTTTGCACTTGATGTCGTTCCTGCATATTTTGCTTCTGTAACATTGCTGGGACAAGATTTGTGCACAAGATCATTGCAAACAGCACATCTAGCCCATGGCAACCAGGCACGCTGCACTGACCATAGGGCTAACTGATTAGATGAACCTGCAGTAAAACAAACCTACAATAAAACATTCGAAATTATTAGGAATCTTTAATATCTGTGTGGGATGGCATCTCCAGAAATACATCATTCATGAGAAGATGTGCCTATTCAACAGTTGCCTCTTCTTTTCTAACTGTGGCCTGTCTTCATGGTGCTGGGTGACAGAGATGGGGACAGATACAACCTTCTCCCTTTCATAGAGAGGGGATAGAAACTCTTGATTCAGTTCTGAAATGTCTGTGCTTTTCATATGGAAACGAACAAACCCAACCACAGCATTCGTGTTTGTAAAAGCTGGTTGAACCCATTACCTGTAAAGAAAAATCCTGGTAGCCAGCAATACAGGGAGCAGGTGAAGAGAGACAGTGGTTAGATACCAGCACAAGCGACAGCCCCCATGCACTGCCCTGCAAGTTACATTCTGACTTTATAATTATAGCAAAGTCATAGAATCATAGAATCGTTTAGGTTGGAAAAGACCTTTAAGATCATTAGTCCAACCGTTAACCTAACCCTGCCATCCCACCACTAAACCATGTCCCTAAGCACCTCATCTATCCTTCTTTTAAATACCTCCAGGGATGGGGACCCAACCACTTCCCTGGGCAGCCCCTTCCAATGCTTGACAGCCCTTTTGGTGAAAAAATTTTCCCTAATGTCCAATCTAAACCTGCCCTGGCACAACTTGAGGTCATTTCCTCTTGTCCTATCACTTGTTACCTGGGAGAAGAGGCCGACCCCCGCCTCGCTACCCCCTCCTGTCAGGCAGCTGTAGAGGGCGATCAGGTCTCCCCTCAGCCTCCTCTTCTCCAGACTAAACAACCCCAGGTCCCTCAGCCGCTCCTCAGAAGACTTGTGCTCCAGACCCCTCACCAGCTTTGTTGCCCTTCTCTGGACACGCTCCAGCAATGCAACATCTTTCTTGTAGCGAGGGGCCCAAAACTGAACACAGGATTTGAGGTGCGGCCTCACCAGTGCGGAGTACAGGGGGACGATCGCTTCCCTGCTCCTGCTGGTCACACTATTCCTGATACAAGCCAGGATGCCATTGGCCGCCTTGGCCACCTGGGCACACTGCTGGCTCATAGTGATATTAATTTCTTAAAATGCTCCTCCCAGCAGATGCTCGTGTGCTGGCTTGGGGATCCGCAAGCTGTATGGTGAAGCCCTGATGCAGTTGGCTCTCCCCGTACCTCGGGAGCGGTGTGTGCCATGGCACACATGAGGAGCTGGGGGGAGCACCCAGGGAGTAGCCTCCCACCGCTGTTGGTCAGCAGCCAAGTCTTTCCCTGAGACTCACCTCCCAGCTTGAAGGAGAACGGGAATCTGTCCTAAGAATGATGGAGCATAGAGAGGTTTCAGGAGTCCTCCTGTTGTGTGATTTGTGGTTAACATTATTTCTAGAGCAGATGCAAGTTTAATCACTTTTCAGTCAATACTCAGAGATTTGCTTTCTGCTTAAGCCAGGCATATATCTCAGAAGAGATATATAGAGCTATTATTTTAAAGCCAGTTGGTCACTTTTCCTTGCACAGCAAAAAAATTCAGGAACAAAATGTGCTTGGATGTTTTTGTAGATACATTTTTGAGGAGTATAACTCAAATGCTGTGGAAACTTAAGGTAACTGGCAGGAAAACAGAGCAACTCTGTGCTGCCTTCAAAATCCCTGCACGTTTAACTTTTATTAACTTCTCTGGTTTTCCCATAGATATTGATTCTGTCAATTCTGATTTCAACCAGGCTGCACATGGGAGAAAAGTAAGGTCTGAGCAGATGGTTGACATGAAATGAACAGCAAATTATTGCACAGCTGTAGGAAATCCAGCACATTCTGCAATGCAATGCTCTAAGTCAACATGCATTACTGACGCCGAAGCAACCAGACTCAAGGGACAATTGAACATGTAGGAACAGACATAAAGTATACAGCCTGAAGACTGAAATCCTTAATCCTAAGGACAGAAATGCTTCATCAATTTTCTATAGATTGGACTTCTTGTTCCCCTCGTGAGAAAGAAATATTGACAGCATATGTTGAGGGACTATGTAGAAATCCAAATTATACTTGTCCCTGCAGTGAAGCTTCCTGCAGAGGAATGGACCAGATATCCTGGAGGAACAGGGCTCAGGTATTTTAAGCACCTGTTTTTCAGGGATGACTGAAAAGGAGCTAGGAAAAGGTGACTGTCTCGATAACGGCAGTACCTGCCATCAGAATAGACAGAGTAAAACCATTTGTGCATTTGTGGAATGGATTTCTAGTTCAGAGTTTTGGGTCACAAGCTATATTGATATACATGGAAAGGGTTTGAAGGAAGCCATCTTCCTGGGCAAAATCATTGCGTAATTGCCCTGGAGGACAGTTCTTCAACCTTCTGAATCCTCCAGAGATGGCCTTTCTCAGAGATGGAGGACTGGGCTTTCAGCGTTGTATGGGGTGGAGCTGACGTGGTAGTCCCTTGCTTGCTGTATGTCTTACCTAAACAGTGGACCTGATGTAAAAAAGCATTAAAAATTGTGATGTGTTCATCATGAGAATGTGTTGTGGTTGACATTTAGCTTGAGTGGCTCCATCCCACCTATGTAGCACCCCTCTGTGCTTCTGGGTAGGAAGAGAGAGAGCGCATCATTTATGGATCTTGTTTCTACATCTCCGTACAACACTCCACCCGATGTCAGTGGAGGGAGAAGAGTTTCCTGAGCCAAAGTTATCCCAGCAGTTGCTGACTTTGCAAAATGCTTTGATACCAAAAGGGTGAAAAGTGCTGAATATGGAACAATCTGCAATTTTCTTATTAAGATGAAAACTAAGTAGTTATTGGATGATCTGGCAGTGCAAAATTTTTCCTGCCTGAAATTTTCCTTCCCTGGTTTATCTGGGTCACAGAAAAGGCTAATTCAATATTGCAACCGTGGATACTCTTCTTGGGTGGATTAATGGACTACACTGAGGCTTTACCTCTTCCCCCCCAATACTGTGTCAAAGACCATTAGTAATTATTAATACCCTTGACCTACATTCCTGCTTATTTGTGTATATATATTCTGTAAATCTATCTTCTTCAGTTTTAGCCTGATGAAAGATGCTTTCTGATGCTTTTCATTTACAGGCAGGCAGCTGGATCACAGGCTGAGCCATCACACTTCAGAGAACGAAGGCGCCCGGGCTGAACGCAGAGATCGATGCCTGTCTCCTCTAAACCTTTCTAGCCTGATAGGCAGCAAAGCATCCCCTACCCGTCACAAACTTTTAAAAGGCAGGCAGAGTGATCTGGGCATGAAAATCTGGATGGCAGCTTTAACACTCTATAGATTTGTAGTCTTGTGGACCGACATAACTTTGAGCCTGTTGGCCTGGGGCAAGCTGGGGAGTTGGCAGTGACTCAGGGCTGAGCACAAGCGTGATCAGTGAGGTCCCCTCCGTCCTTTCCTTCCAGTGCTGTTTTCCAGCACTATCATTGCCAGACAGAGAAAGAAGGGCTGATCTGCTTTATTTGCCATAGCAGTCGTCAGAGTTGTCCAGGACATGGGCGTATGCCATACCAACATTTCAAACAGCTACATTGATTTCTTCCCAGAGGGGAAGTGGGATGGAATAGAGGATTTCCTGGGATGCAACCAAGTCTTCAAAATAGCCACACAGCTACTATTAAATTTCCATTTTCATAGGTGCTGTAACAACACATGCTCTGTAGGAAAAAAATTGGCCAAACTATACATATGCCATTTAGAAACAGAGAAGAGAGAGGTCAGCTTGCTGAGTGCTGATCTTCACAATAATTCACCTTTTCACATACTGCAGCTTCAAAAAAATGGGGAAGGCATAGGAAGAATTTCCATGTTTCCTTGACTCTGACCTCTATTTTCCTCTGGAGAGCCTACAGGGACCATAAGTTTTCAATAGCAGTTGAGAAGAAGCTGAAGGGAGGAATCTGGAAAATACTAGAGGTTTTAGCAGGAGGTAAAATTGCTTGTTTGTTGGGTCATTCCGCTTGGAAGGGATTTACGCTAGGTGTTCTTTTATTTTAGAGGACAGAACAATTAAATGCAGTCCTTGTGATACAGAAAGGCAATCAGGTTTAATTTTATGGGGAAGGAGGTGCTTTCCAGCACTCTTACTCCTATGACTAGGGCCGTTGTTCAGATAGGTTGAAAGCAGGTTGAAGTACATCAGGACTGTTCTGGCACACCATTAACTCTGTAGATAACCACTCAAATGTCTGTAAATGGGAAGATGATTTACCATGAGGTCAAAAGAGCTATCAAGAGCTTTGATATAGTTCTGCTATGAAGGAATTACCATCACCAAAATGCACGGTTGACTGCTACAGTTCGGAGCAGCTAGATTTTGACAGTCTGGAAGGAGAACAGATGCACTTTGCAATGTTAATCACAGTGTTTCTCACCAGACAGAACAACGCTTTGCCTGCTTTTAGGGGTGCAGCCTAAACCTCCTGACAAATAATTTTTTTTATAAACTGGATAGACTTTTGGTCACTTGAAATACAGGGGGAAACACCCAAAGTAACTTCTTCTAAGCAGCAGCCAGTTTCACTTTATCTTTAATTTTTATCTTGTTTTGAAGTGATCATGGTGATAACAAGAAAGTTAGCAGAGAGGAATTATTAAGCCTTTTTTCCATTAGGGCAAAGCTTATGCAACTGCATTTCCCATGGTCCATCTGCGAGTCATTGCCTCCCAGTACTTCTGAAATCCAGCTTTTTGACCAGTCTTGACAAAGATGAGGAGCCTGGAACTTAGAAAGTGCCAGTCAGTTTTAGAAAGGTAGAGAGAGAGAAATCAGTCAATCTCACTGCTGCAATAAAGATGTCAGTGCGAGCTCCTTGGTTACCTGCTTGGTTTGACCCACCAGCTTCCCCGCTGGAGTGAGGGCACTGGGCAGCATGAGTGTACCGCCGAGGGCTTCATCTGTTCTCATGGTCCTGGTTTCCTTTACAGCTTGAGCAAACCAAAAAATGACATTTATATCTTGTGTTCTAGATGGGCATGGCCAGATTCAGAGAAGCAGTTCCCTGTGCATTTAAGGTGCCATCAAAGTAGGACGCATCAGCTTTTATTGCACCCAATTAAGAGGTAACTTGTTCCACAAGCAAGAAGCGATGTGCCAGGTTAATTCCCTGTTACCTGCAACACAGGCTGCTTTTATTGACTATGCCAAAATTTCATTGACATCATTCTGCTCACAGCCTGACAATTTAGTATGACTTGAACAGCAACATAATTGAGCTGGACTCACGGCCATATCTGTGACAGTTCTGCCATCCCTTTGGGGTCATCATCCTTTGTCTGTGAGATACTGGACTACACCGAGCACCCTGCCTGCTCCCTACTCACCTTTTCAGATCTTCCTTCCATAATCCCAAGGACCTCCCTTTGCTCCTTGTTGCTCTAAGCCCCCAAAAGTTTGCAAACAACAAAAAGGACACCAAAAAAAGACCATGAAGTGGTGTTTAAGTATCTCCAAAGTGATACTTAAGTATCAATTTTGTCCATCTTTTGGTCCCTAATGTTTGCAGGCTGAGTTGTTCACAGTGCTGCAGGTCTCTGGGATATATCCAGGGAAAGGAGTTTGGGTCCCACAGCGGTAGTGCTCACCGTGTAATTCAGCTGAGTCCAGTTACAGTGACCTGGATGAGGGTACCAAGGGTCACTTCCCAATGTGCCTCGTTGCAGCAAAGGAGCTCTGTGTTTCCTTGCTCCTTTGGCCATCTTCCAGCCCCAGAAGTTTTTCTTCAAGGACTAAGGGGAGTCACAAGAAGGCCCTCTCTATTTCCTAAATCTGCATCAGTAGGGCAGCCTTTTTCTCCCTGTTTATTCTCAGCCTTTATATATTCAGAGACAGAGCGCAGAAGTGGGAGCTGCTCATCCTTTTCCCCTAGGAGAGTAGGGAAGAAGGAGTAAGGAGAGCTCTTCTGTGCTGCTGGGCTCTGCCTCCCCTCTGCTGTAGTCCAAGTCAGCTGCCTTTCCAATTTTTCTGCCCCGGTATCACCTGACATAGTTACTAAAGCAAAGCTCTATTAAAATTTTGGTGTTAGGTCTTGCCAGGGCATACTGCCCAGGCAGGGGGTCCTCATGAGTGTACCCAGGCATGTTATGCAGCTGAAGCTTTTGATTTCCCTTGAATATCTTTCCAAGGGTGAGTTTAGCAAGGCTATATTCCTTCCCTGACCTCCTCTTTCAGCATTACCCAACATGATGCACACCCTGCAATTAGGACCCACCATAATTGCTTCTGGCCCCTATTCATCAGGCCCATGGCTGTGCTGGAAATAATAACATCAGCACAGGGAAGCTGCAAGTCAGCAAAGATATTTCCAGGAAAAGAAATTTCCCCTTGCTCTTCTGCCCTCTCAGTCCGTCCTCCCCGGTGCTCCTTGGAGCTGGCGGGGGTGGCAAGCACCGGGGCAGTTGGCCAGAAACGCCGTCAGCTCTCCGGCTCCGCTCTCCACCGAAAGCAAAGCCGGAAACCTGCAGTGAGTTCAGGAGCTCAGAGCTGGCATGGTGAGCTGAAAGGAGCTTGAAAAGCAGAGATTAATCTCTGGCAAAGGCGTGCTTGACGTTCCTGTGTTATTAAAGCTATCGGATATAAAAAGCACTGGCCTGTTTTATTATTTTACGAGTGAGCCCAGCTAGCTGGGTCTCTTCATCATGGGAACTAGAATGCTGTTGGTTTATGATCCCATGAGTCACTGTTTAAAACTCTGTTTAATCATAATTTCTTTGTTTATCGTCTCATCGCATGTGCTTGGGTCAGAGCTGAGTGACATGAACTGGCGTTCATTCCACGTCTGGATCTCATCACTAGAAATGAAGATATTTTTAGCCTGAGCTGAATTGCTGCTATTCTTAGCTGCTTGTCTGGAACTTCTGCTGTACTCTCCCATCTTCTTCCCTGAAGGTTTTTTACTTTCTTTCTCCCAAAGCTCGCTAATGAGGATATTGGGAATATATCATTGCTAGTAGGGGAGGGTGTACCTTGGGATCACACTGAATTTTAAAAGACAATGAGAATAAATTATGGTTTTCACACAATGCCCCAGACTCCATATTTTCTAAAACCAAATCTGCTCAAGTCTTTATGTAGAAAACCATCAGCACTGAATTATTGGGGGGAGATACTTTTAAAATAAACCTGTCCTCAGATTTTTTTGTTCAAGGTAGGGCCTGTTCTTGACTTGCTTAGACCAGGAAAAAAAGTAAAAGCAAGACACACACAGCTCCTTAGCTCTTACATTTAAGTGGTGAAAGATAAAACAAAGGAGAAATTAAATGATCAGAGATCCCTGAAGGCATCAGCACCACCGTCAAACCCAGGTCTCTCAGCTGGGTGTGAGGTTGCCTTTGCACCATGGCTGCAGGTGTTCTTGCTCCCATTTTTTCTACCTTCTGTGCAGCCTTCTGAGAGGGCTGACTGTGCTGGCTGTGCTGCAGGGTGAAAAAAGGTGAACTGGTAATACCCTTATTTTCCATTCTTTTAGAAGTAGAGATATTAAATTAATGCCAAAAGGTGCCATTTAAAGACTTTATTGATGCTAAGATGTTGATCACCCCATTTAAATCATCTAATGTTTCAGCATTAGGGCAATATGCTGGATAAGTGTTCTTATCGCTCTGAATATTATCCATATTAATCCATGCCACAAACCTGTGGGGAGAGGGGGGAAGGGGGGAAGCTCATTTCACTCTATTAAGTGTGCTCAGTTTGGCTGGGATAGGGTTACTTTTCTTCCTAGTAGCCAGTATGGGGCTGTGTTTTGGATTTGTGCTGGAAACAGTGGTGATAACCCAGGGATGTCTCCCTTAGTGCTGAGCAGTGCTTACACAGAGTCAAGGTCTCTTCTGCTCCTCATCCCACTCCACCAGCAAGGAGGCTGGGGGGGCACAAGAAGCTGGGAGGGCACACGGCTGGGACAGCTGACCCCAACTGACCCCAGGGATATCCCACACTGTATGATGTCATCCTCAGCAATATAAAGCTGGGGGAAGAAGAAGGAGGGGGGCATGTTTGGAGTAACAGAGTTTGTCTTCCCAAGTAACCATTAATGTGTGATGGAGCCCTGCTTTCCTGGAGATGGCTGAGCACCCACCTGCCCATGGGAAGCAGTGAATGAATTCCTTGGTTTTGCTTTGCTTGCGTGCATGGCTTTTGCTTTCCCTATTAAACTGTCTTTATCTCAACCCATGAGTTTTCTTACTTTTACCCTTCTGCTTATCTCCTCCATCCCATTGTGGGGGGAGAACGAGTCAGCGGCTGTGTGGGGCTTAGTTGCCAGCTGGGGTTACAACATGACATCAGGTTATAATAACATAGAATCATAGAATAGTTTGGGTTGGAAAGGACCTTTAAAGTTCATCTAGTCCAACCCCACTGCAATGAGCAGGGACACCTTCCACTAGATAGGGTTGCTCAGAGCCCTGTCTAACCTGACTTTGAATGTTTGTAGGGATGGGACATCTACCACCTCTCTGGGCAACCTGTTCCAGTGTTGCACCACCCTCATAATGAAAAAAGCTTTTTTTCATGTCCAGTCTAAAGCTACCCTCTTTTAGTTTAAAACCATTACCCCTTGTCCTATCGCTACAGGCCCTACTAAAAAGTCTGCCCCCATCTTATATATGGGCCTATAGGAAAATATTTTCGTATAGGAAAATCTTTTTAGTAGGGACAGCTGTGACAGGACAAGGGGTAATGGTTTTAAACTGAAGCAGGGTAGGTTTAGACTGGATATAAGGAAGAAATTCTTTACCATGAGGGTGGTGAAACACTGGAACAGGTTGCCCAGAGACGTAGTGGAGGCCCCATCCCTGGAAACATTCAAGGCCAGGTTGGATGGGGCTCTGAGCAACCTGATCTGGTTAGCGGTGTCCCTGCTGACTGCAGGGGGGTTGGACTAGATGCCATCTAGGGGTCCCTTCCAACCCAAAACATTCTAAGATTCTATGATTCTATGATCTTTCCTACAGGCCCCCTTTAAGTACTAAAAGGCTGCAATAAGGTCTCTCTGGATCGTTCTCTTCTCCAGGCTGAACAACCCCAACTCTCTCAGCCTCTCTTCACAGGAGAGGTGCTCCAGCCCTCGGATCATTTTTGTGGCCTCCTCTGGACCCGTTCCAACAAGTCCATGTCTTTCCTGTGCTGAGGGATCCAGAGCAGGACACAGCACTGCTCTTGATCCCTTCATCCCCCAGCCTGTATTGATACCGGGGGTTGCCATGACCCAGGTGCAGGACCCTGCCCTTGGCCTTGTTGAACCTCATGAATTTCACACAGGACCACTTCTCAAGCTTGTCCAGGTCCCTCTGGATGGCATCCTGTCTCTCCAGCGTGTCAGCTGCACCACTTATCTTGGTGTCATCTGCAAACTTGCTGAGCATGCACTTGATCCCAGTATGTCATTGATGAAGATATTAAACAGTAATGTTGATAATACTCTCAAACAGTACAGGCACCAACAGAACAGGATTTCTCTTGAGATATTGCCATGCCACAAAGGTGCCACCTGGGGGCCATCCCTGGGGGCTTCATGGCAGCCGGACACTGACAAGCAAGCTCTTGCATGCTGCACTGAGATAATTTTTAGTACAGAGGTGCAACAGCTGATTCTTTTAAAAAGATTGATGCTTTTAGCTACTCAGCTCAATGGCTGTCTCTGACCTTGTGGTTACCCAAGGTGGAAGGCAAGGAGTCTCCCCTCACAGGGCAGGTTCTCCAGCCCTTTGATCATCTTTGTGGCCCTCCTTTGGACACTATCCAGTCCATCGATGTCTTTTTTGAATTGTGAGGACCAGAACAGGACACAATAAATTATGTCCAAGCACAGGTTCATCTTTAACTATTGTCCTTACTTTTATTGCTATCCCCATCTGACATTATCACCCCTATCCAGCTTTTCATACTCAGACCACACATGAACTGCAAATGGAGGTGAGAATTTGAAAAAAGGTTCATTTGAAGGAGTTTGGAAAGTTATCAGAAGCTGGGAAATATTCAGCCAGCAGTACATAATCCCTCAGAAAGTTTTGATCAATAATTATTCTCCAGTGTGAAACGACACTTCAGATTTAGAGCTGTAATGGCTGTAATGTTAATCTTAATGTTCAGTATTAAAAGATGTACATAGATATTTGTTTATAGTCAGCCTCATATAGCAACTTCTGAAGCAGCTTCAGGGTGCTCCTGATAATGCTTGAAAACACACTTGTGTCCATCGCAAAGCAAGAAGGTTGGGTTATTTGTGACAGAGCAGGAGAAAGCACAGAAATGCATTTTGACTGTTTCATATGGCTGAATTATAAATGTCTATTCCATAAGAAATTAGGATTTTAAAATGTTCCTGAGAAACTATTTTTTCTTTGCATGTCTTGAATGTAATGGCAAAGATAATTTTTAATATAAAGTGACAGAGCCATGCACTTGATGAAAATACACCAATTTGGAAAGGATAATTTCTCTGGTCTGGTAAGTTCCATAATATTTTTCCTGCTGTAGCATCTTGGTGTAAAGCACCTCAGTAAGACGGAATGGCAGACTTTCTTCTTGTCTCTTTCTCCAACAGAGAATCATAGAATCATGGAATCATAGAATCATTTTGGTTGGAAAAGACCTTTAAGATCATCAAGTCCAACCATTAACCTACTACTGGCATCCCACCACTAAACCATGTCCCTAAACACCTTGTCTACCCGTCTTCTAAATACGTCCAGAATGCAGTGCTTCAGAGCTGAGACTTGCCCTAATTAAAAGTTATTCATATGACACAGAAAGCTTGTCAAGACAATTTTATTTTCTCTAATAGATAAACAAATTCTAGTAGATAAACAAATTCAGTCACTTGTAACTCTGGCATTCAGTCACCACTCAAATTGAGATGATTCCTTGAAGACTGCAAATTCAACACTTTGCCTTCCAACTCTTCTGTGGGTTTCCCTAGCTGTGCCTTTCCCTTCTGTGCCTCTGCCTCTTTCTCATTTCAGACTTTGAGTCCTTTTTTTCCCAGTATTCTCCTGAAATCCAATTTCAAAGTGCCATAGTGCTGCCAGAGTTATGACTGCAGCAAATAAAGACTGAGTGAGGTTTTCTGCAAAAGGACTGACTGGTCAATCATGCTTATCTTTAATACATCAATATGTGGAATAGTGTATGTGGGTCAGGTCACCCTATCTCCAAAAGGATACAGTACAACTTGAAAAGGAACTGAGAAGGGCAACAAGGATGATCTTTAGTATCAGGAAAGACTTTAAAAGGGACCTGAGTCTGGAACGAAAACAAGAGAGGGCATGAGACAGAAGTCTGTAAAATTATGACTATCGAGGAGAAGGTGGAAAGGTATTCATTGCTTTTCATAATACATGCCACAGGTAGAACCCAAATGGCAAGGCAATAGGTTTGAAACAAAATAAAAGCAGATACAGGTTAATAGGAAGGGCAACTTCACAGTTGGGCTACTTAAAGGAGGTCAAAAGTACAAACAGGTTCCAAAATGGAATAGATATATTCACAGAGTAATGGCTATCAGTAGGTATTAGACACAGATACCTGGGTGAAGATTCTGTCTAAAAGATCATCAAAGTGTTCATTAAAACACATTATAATTATTTCAGGGTGGGTAATTTTGACTAGCTCCAGTCTGGCCCTGAGGACTGAATACCCATCAGCAGTGGCAGCACTTGTGGCACTCCTGAAGCACAACTCAGATCTTATTTCAGCTGAAAGAAGCCCAGGTCCTGTTGAGCAACACTGCAGGACACAGACTGAAGCACAGTAAGTCAAGATGATCAAGAAATTTGTTTCTGAAATGCACTCTTGGGGTGAACTGCAGTGCATATGAAGGCTCACCATTATACAGTTATGGACAAATGACCACCTTGACTTCAGTGGATTCCTTTTCTTTGGAAAGGGATGGTGGGAGATGGATTATCTCTTCCCATTAGTATGTAGATGGGATAGAGGCATGAAATGCATTTAGTGCACTTACATATAGGAAATGGCCTAAACATGTAGTGACACCGTGAAGCACCCATAGAGGAGCTCATGGTGACCATGGGTGAAATGGCCCTTCGGTAGAAAGTGGGTTTGGCTGTCGTGGCTGCTGCAAAGGTTTGAAATTTTATTCCTACAGGGCCATGTTTTCTGTTATATGTCCTCTCCTCCTGATCCAACAGCAGAAATCTTAAGGGTTATACATGAGTATTCATTGGTTTACACTTGACTGAGGATTAGATTCAGGCTTTGAATTTCCCTTCTTTCAAAGCAATGCAGCACATGGAAGCGGCCTTGCTTTGATAAACCAGACAAAGAGAAAGAAAACAGAGCAACACAGAAATTCTGAAGTCTGTCCTTTTTTGATGCAAAGATATACTGCTATTGTTCCCAGCTGATTTACCCCTCATGTCCTAGGAGCATGTGAAAAAATTCAGGATATATGTAGGAAACACTATTTTCCATCTCTAACTGGCTCCAAATGCCACAGTGACAGTGTAGGACAAAAGTTAGACATTTTTCCCATCTTGTGAGTTCTCCTTTTCAGCCAAGGGGTGCAGTGACATGTGATAGTTGATGGACATTTATTTCTGTTTGGCTACCCCCCTTTTGTCTGGAAAGAGTAAATCTCATGGTTTGAGATGTCAAGAATCTGTTGATTCTCATGGCGTTGATCCTGGTTTCCAGGTGAAAATTTTATTCCTTGTATGTTTATAATAATTTCACCCTCCTTTCTGTTTTTAAGTCTCTCTCTTCCATGATTGGGCCCCTCACTACAAGAAAGATGTAACGTTGCTGGAACATGTCCAGAGGAGAGCCAAAAAGCTGGTGAGGGGTCTGGAGCACAAGTCTTCTGAGGAGCGGCTGAGGGAACTGGGGTTGTTTAGTCTGGAGGAGGCTGAGGGGAGACCTGATCGCCCTCTACAGCTGCCTGACAGGAGGGGGTAGCGAGGCGGGGGTCGGCCTCTTCTCCCCGGTAACAGACGATAGGACGAGGGGGAATGGTTTGAAGTTGCACCAGGGCAGGTTTAGGTTAGATATTAGGAAAAATTTCGTCACCGAGAGGGTTGTCAGGCTCTGGAATGGGCTGCCCAGGGAAGTGATCTAGTCCCCATCCCTGGAGGTATTTAAAAGAAGGATAGATGAGGTGCTTAGGGACATGGTTTAGTGGTGGGATGGCAGGGTTAGGTTAACAGCTGGACTTGATGATCTTAAAGGTCTTTTCCAACCTAAACGATTCTATGATTCTATGGTTGCATGACAAATTGAAAACACCGCCGGAACAAAATGTACAGGCTCAAGCAGCAGAAAGCAAAGAAAAAGTTGCTAAAATATTTATTTAAAGTCTTGAAAGGATTATACATCAGTGACTGAATTTTGTGGCCTGAACAAAGATTTTTTTAAATGCAGCTGTTCACTTCCACCTCACCTGGGAATGTATTTGCATCATGCATTTCTAAGAAACATGATTTCACAGCAGCCGCATTGAATTCACTCTTTATTTGCTGATCATTTAACATGAAAATCATATGCTAATAGCATGCTAGTATTATTTAGTTGCAGTTGATTACCACACATAATTCTACATTAAGTTGATTGTGTTCCTAGAGAAATGTTAGGAGGTGGGTACAATGTAGGGATGACAGAGTTAAAAAAAATGAAAACAATCTCTTAAGCTTCGGAATTATAATTTAAGCACCTAGTTTGGGGTAATAAAAAAGTAAATTAAAGCAAATGAGAAGCAGATCACAAGGCAGATTTGCAAGACTCCGATCTGTTTCTCAGTAAGCAATCACTCAAAAAAGAATATGAAAGATTGTTGATGAGATGCAATATTCAGAAGAATAGCTGGTTTGCAAAAACGGTGATTTCAGCTTTGTACTTTTGTCAAAACTAATCACAAATCTTTTTGTAGTCAGGAAGGAAGGAGAACATCAGCATTAATTTCATGGGGACAGCTATGTTCAGATCCACAGGTTGTGCCAGTGCAATTCAGTCTCTGGGAGTCAGCAATGACTAGATTTTCCAGCCCTTTCCCAGAGACAGACCAATAGAAAGCTTAGCACATATCCTGACTGAATTCTGTAATAACTCCCAAGCACCAGGTACTTCTTGAGGTTCTTATAAATTTGTTTTTACAAGCCCCTACCATGGAGAGAACTATTTTGCAGGTGGGTAGATATCATAGAATCATAGAATCATAGAATGTTTTTGGGTTAGAAGGGACCACTAGAGGTCATCGAGTCCAACCCCCCTGCAGTCAGCAGGGACACTGCTAACTACATCAGGTTGCTCAGAGCCCCATCCAACCTGGCCTTGAATGTTTCCAGGGATGGGGCCTCCACTACCTCTCTGGGCAACCCGTTCCAGTGTTTCACCACCCTCATTGTAAAGAATTTCTTCCTTATATCTAGCCTAAACCTACCCTGATTTAGTTTAAAACCATTACCCCTTGTCCTAACACAGCTGGCCCTACTAAAAAGATTTTCCCCATCTTTCCTATAGGTCCCCTTTAGGTATTGAAAGGCCACAATCAGGTCTCCCCACAGCCTTCTTTTCTCTAGACTGAACAAGCCCAACTCTCTCAGCCTCTCCTCATAGGAGAGGTGCTCTAGCCCTCAGATCATTTTTGTAGCCCTCTTCTGGACCCGCTCCAACAGTTCCATGTCCTTCTTGTGCTGAGGGCTCCAGAGCTGGACGCAGGGCTCCAGGTGAGGTCTCACCAGAGCTGAGTAGAGGGGCAGAATCACCTCCCTTGACCTGCTGGCCACGCTCCTCCTGATGCAGCCCAGAGTACGGTTGGCCTTCTGGGCTGCCAGGGCACATTGCCAGCTCATGTCCAGCTTTTCATCCACCAGCACCCCCAAGTCCCTCTCAGCAGGGCTGCCCTCGATCCTTTCTCCCCCCAGCCTGTATTGATACTGGGGGTTACCCTGACCCAGGTGCAGGACCTTGCACTTGGCCTTGTTGAACCTCATGAGGTTCACACAGGCCCACCTTTCCAGCCTGTCCAGGTCCCTCTGGATGACATCCCATCCTTCTGGTGTGTCAACCGCACCACTCAGTTTGGTATCATCTGCAAACTTGCTGAGGGTGCACTCGATATGGCATAGGCAGGTGAAGGGCTTAACCACACAATCAAATTACTCTTTCAGCACACCCATACTTCTTCATAGTTTGGAGTGTGTGGCAAATGTGATGCAGTTTGATTTTGTTTGGTCCTAGCTCAGATGCTAACCTGATTTGAACTGTTTCCTCAGAATAACTATCTCGCAAAGATACATCATTACACATAATGAAACTAAGGCAAAATTGTTCAGCAGCTGAACAATGCTGAGAAAATTCTTCACTTAAATTTACAGTTGGTTTAGACAAAGTATCTGGGCAGAAGCTGGAGAGGCAAATGGTACTTCCAGTGCACCAAGTTACGGGTGAGTAAGAACCAACCCCTGTCCATGCAGCATGTCAGGGCACACTGCCCATGGCAGTAACGCTCTTGTTTGGTTTGTTTGGTAGGTGACTGATGGAACACCACCAAGTTTTTTGGATGTCCTTTTCTGCACCTTTTGGTAGGTAGTACTGCTGGATGTGAAAGCCCAGAGGTGACAGCTCAGCCTTGAAGGAATTTCACTATTCTTGGGGGCCTTCTAGCCATCAGTGAAAGTTGCATGCCTCAGATCCTTGAAAAAGTGGGTATTGACTTTTTTCACCAGCAAGAATATATAGTTTCAGTTGAATTCAATTAAAAAAACACATCTAATTGTATCCTGTCCTTTCTGTGTCTGTTTCCCCATCTGCACAAGACACATACACATCTTTTAATGCCTTTTGGTTTGTAGAGTTGTTGTGGTTTAACCCCGGCTGGCAACTCAGCACCATGCAGCTGCTCGCTCACTCCCCCCACAATGGGATGGGGGAGAGAATCCGAAGGATAAAAGTGAGAAAACTTGTGGGTTGAGATAAAGACAGTTTAATAGGGAAAGCAAAAGCCAAGCATGCAAGCAAAGCAAAGCAAGGAATTCATTCACTGCTTCCCATGGGCAGGTGGGTGCTCAGCCATCTCCAGGAAAGCAGGGCTCCATCACATGTAACGGTGACTTGGGAAGACAAACGCCGTAACTCTGAATGTGTCCCCCCCTTCCTTCTTCTTCCTCGGGCTTTATCTGCTGAGCATGATGTCATATGGTTTGGAATATCCCTTTGGACAGTTGGGATCAGCTGTCCTGTCCATGTCCCCTCCCAGCTTCTTGTGCACCTGGCAAAGCTGCAAGCTAAGAAGTCCTTGGCCAGTCTTAGCACTGCTTAGCAGCAACTAAAACATCAGTGTGTTATCAACATTGTTCTCATACTAAATCCAAAAGACAGTGCTATGCCAGCTGCTAGGAAGAAAACTAACTCTATCCCAGCTGAAACCAGGACAGAAGTCCACCACCAGAGGGATGGAGGGATGAATCAAACCAAAGACAGGCAAGCTGGTAACGATGGCCAAGGAGGAGGCTGAGGTACGCAACAACTTCTTTGCCTCAGTCTTCACTGGCAACCTCTCCTCCTACACTTCTTGAGTGGATGGACCACTTAGCAGGGACTGGGGGAGCAAAGTACCTCCCACTGTAAGAGAAGATCAGGTTTGTGACCAACTGAGCAATCTCAACATACGTGAACATACATATGTCAGGTCTATTGGACCTGACGAGATGCATCCCAGAGTCCTGAAGGAATCGGCCAATGTAGTCGCCAAGCCACTCTCCGTGATATTTGAAAAGTCATGGCAGTCAGGTGAAGTCCCCAGTGACTGGAAAAAGGGAAACATTGCACTAATTTTTAAAAGGGGACCCTGGGAAATACTGACCTGTCAGCCTCACCTCTGTGCCTGAGGAGATCATGGAACAGATCCTTCAAGAAGCTATGCTAAGGCAGGTGGAGGACAGGGAGGTGATTCAAGACAGCCAACATGGCTTCACCAAGGCCAAGTCCTGCTTGATGAACCTAGTGGCCTTCTATGATGGAGTGACTACATCAGTGGACAAAGGAAGAGCTACAGATGTCCTCTATTTGCACTTCTGTAAGGCCTTTGATGAGGTCCTGCACAACATCCTTCTCTCTAAATTGGAGAGATACGGTTTTGACAGGTGGACTGTTTGGTGGATGAGGAATTGGTTGGATCTGGAGACTAGTGGTCAATGGCTCAATGTCCAAATGGTGGTGTCCCTCAGGGGTTCATACTGGGACCAGTACTGTTTAATACCTTCATCAATGACAGACTGGGATCAAGTGCACGCTCAGCAAGTTTGCAGATGACACTGAGCTGAGTGGTACGGTTGACACGCTTGAGGGACAGGATGCTATCCAGAGGGACCTGGACAAGCCTGAGAAGTGGTCCTGTGTGAAATTCATGAGGTTCAACAAGGCCAAGGGCAGGGTCATGCACCTGGGTCATGGCAACCCCCGGTATCAATACAGGCTGGGGGATGAAGGGATTGAGAGCAGCCCTGTGCAGAAGGACTTGGGGGTACTGGTGGATGAAAAGCTGGACATGAGCTGGCAATGTGCACTGGCAGCCCAGAAGGCCAACTGTGTCCTGGGCTGCATCAAAAGCAGCGTGGCCAGCAGGACGAGGGAGGTAATTCTGCCCTTCTGCTCTGCTCTGGTGAGACCTCACCTGGAGTACTGTGTCCAGCTCTGGAGCCCTTCAGCACAAGAAGGACATGGACCTGTGGGAGCGGGTCCAGAGGAGGGCTACAAAAATGGCCCGAGGGCTGGAGCACCTCTCCTGTGAGGACAGGCTGAGAGAGTTGGGCTTGTTCAGCCTGGAGAAGAGAAGGCTGCGGGGAGACCTGATTGCGGCCTTTCAGTACCTAAAGGGGGCCTATAGGAAAGATGGGGAAAATCTTTTTAGTAGGGCCAGCTGTGTTAGGACAAGGGGTAATGGTTTTAAACTAAAACAGGGTAGGTTTAGACTGGATATAAGGAAGAAATTTTTTTACAATGAGGGTGGTGCAACACTGAAACAGGTTGCCCAGAGAGGTAGTAGATGCTCCAGATCCCTGGAAACATTCAAGGTCAGGTTGGATGGAGTTCTGAGCAACCCCGATCTAGTGGAAAGCTCATTGCAGCGGTGTTGGGGTCCCTTCCAACCCAAACTGTTCTATGATTCTACACAACCCGACCCATCTGGCCTCCATGCTACCCCTCAGCTGCTCATCCATCCTCCCTTCTCATTATGTAATCATGCTCAGATGTCCAAATCACAGAATCACAGAATCGCAAGGGTTGGAAGGGACCTTGGGAGATCATCCAGTCCAACCCCCCTGCTAAAGCAGATTCTCCTAGAGCATGTTACACAGGACTTCATCCAGGCAGCCTTTGAATATCTCCAGAGAAGGAGACTCCACAACCTCCCTGGGCAGAATGAGAAGAATGGTTTGGAAAAACAGGATATGTTTGAAAGGCTCATTGAATGAGTGATGGAACTGCTTCATCTAAATGATCCTTTCAGACGAGTGGGTTGTTTTCTGAGTCATATGTCTGCTGAGATATACAAAAGACTTCAAACTATTAATTACTAAAGAATCAACCAACTTGATAATTGAACCTTCACAAGATAGAGAGCTAAAAGAAAATAATAAGAGGAGTAACATGTCCTCAGCTGGCACGTATGTTTGAAAGGAAGATGTGAATGGCTTTTATAGTAAGACTAGTCAGAAATTTTGGTCTCTCCATTTCATGTCTGATCAGTGGGATTGCTCCAGGTCTTGACAATTTTATTCTTTTGTCAATTGTGTAAGTACATTCAGCCCTACAAATACACAAAGCTGGGCCAAATAGCAGGAAACATGCAGTGTGACCCTCTCTTTCTAACATTTTGGTTTCATGTAGGAGAAAGGGCCTTCTTCCAACTTGTCAGTGTGGTATTGTAATTGTCTGAATAAATATATCCTCTGCTGGATATTCAACACTTCTAAGAAGCCAAGGGAACTCATTTTTTACCATGGTTAAAGGATTCTGAGATGTTATTGAGCATCCACTCCCACAGTTACTGCACCAGTGCTGTAACTTCCCAGACAGACTGTAAAGAAAGACTTAAAGGTTCTTGACTAAATCAAACACATTTTTTTGACAATCCATAGTAAAATTACATAGAATGGAATTAACTTTTTTGGTGAAAAAAAGTGACTGTAAAAAACAGCAAGAAGGATGTAACCTTACCCAATATTCAAAATCTGCACCTAGTGTATGTAATTAATCTGTGTAAAACCATCCTTAGTGTCTCTGCCAATGAAACCTCTTTCTCCAACCCTCTAGCTAAAAGGCATGCTTTTGACCTCTGAGAAACTTTTCTACGTATCTGATTCTGAAATGTAGTTCCTAGAAACGCTACATGGATTAACTATGAAGGTTCCGGCAGTTTATCTGTCTCAGTAAAGGTTTTTGGACACCTTAATGCCTGTAAATCTCTCAGTCTTTCTTGCTAGTGCAGGAACTTAATGTACCCATCATAGGCCATTAATTTCGTAAGTTACTCCTGAACAAAACCCAATAAATTTTGTTTGAATAAAGCAATAACATCATTAAAAACATCATTCCATATGCCATTTCATAGCAGGTATAAAACATAGTGCTAAAGTTTAAAGATCTGATAATTTAGGACTTGTTAAAGTTTCACATTTCCTGGGGAATGTAAATCATCACCTCCCAGGACGATAAAAGTTTAATCCTTGTCCTTGTTGGGTTGTTTGCTATAAAACTTTTCATTTAATAGTCTACAATTGGATGTTACCATGCTTTATGCAATATGGGTAAAATGCAGAAAGAAATTCCTTTACCTTTTGTTTTCACTCATATTTTTTTTAATCTTTAATCCGTGGTATCTAACAGCCGAAAACAATGCTCTCACCCTGTTGTGTTGAGTCCTGAGCAGATAAATAACAACAAAGAGGTTGAAGGCATCAGAAGAGGTCAAAGGAGAATGGTGTAGCTACAGTAACTGCAAAATTGTCTGTTTGGTTTCAGTTCTTATCTAGAAAGATGTCTGAAATGATTGACTATTTCTACCTCCCATCTTCTGCTGGTTATTTGCGTATACCTTAGTTCCTGAACACAGTCTGACCTCTTATTTCCTAGTGGTTGTAGAAAAACTTGAAAAATAAATCTCATGACTCAAATACCAGACAGAAAGCAAATGAAAAGAGATTTTTTTTTTTTTTTTAATCTAGGTCTGATACCTGTAAGACACAGTTTCTGCATCTGGTTCCTGGTTTTTGAACTTTCAGAGTTAACATCCCGAGACATGCTCCAGAAGAGTTAATATGGAAATGGTTCAGCTGAGAGCTCTTTACCCAGGGACCAGTTTATCCCGTACTTATCAATTCTGATAAATTTCTCATTCCATGGAGAATTTGTCTTGCTGCCTAGAAAATACCAGAACTACAGAGCACGGCTGTACAGCTCTGCTGGTAATGCACAACCCCCTCCTCACGAGAGGAGTTGCATTTCCAGCCTTGGGGCAGCCCTGGGGCACTCCTGCAGACAGCCCCTTGGGCAAGATGGAGTTATTGAAGCTTCTGTGGAGTCCTGTCCACGATCTGTGTCCTGCTGCATACCAGTTGAGGAGGAGTCATAAACAGGGATATAGCAGAGATGCATCAGGGCCTGAGGAGACACTTGCTCTATTTTTTTTTAACTAAATTTTTGGCAAAGGAAGAGCTTTGTGTCAGTTTACAACTTGGCTTGTTTCCACAGTGAAATCTAACCCCCGTCAAAGTGATGAAACCAGCTGTTTGCACAAAGGCCATATGGGATATTTTTGTATAAAGGGTAACTTCTTAGTGAAATAAGGCAGGAGCACCAGCGATAGCAGGGCTTGCTTCCACGTGCAAAACCCTACATGGGTGGTGACAGCAGGGAGGCGATTTGCTCCTGATGCTGGCATGGCACACATGAGCTCAGTGCAACCCTTCTTGGGGCAACCTGTGGAGGGGCAAAGGTTTGTGGAAGAGCTTTCCTCGGGCAGCTTGGGGCAACACAACCAATAGAGACATTTGGTCCAGGGGACCAGGTGGAAACTCATCAAAATTACAGAGCCCCGGCCACATACATCATAGAAGAAAAGACCTCAGCACCAAATGCCCCAATCCACCAAATGCTTGCTTGTGCAGGCATTGCTAATATGGGACATAAAATGGCTGAAAATGTCTTTATTTTTAAAACCACATCAATTCCCAGCTTTATGAAAGACTGAATGACCACAGTGATGTTGTATAACCTCTTAGTGCCTTCTTTTCCCATCTGTAAACCCAAAACAGAAACACTAAACCTAACGGCAGATGTTGTGAGGCTAAATGAACTTCTGAGGCCTGGCTTTCATCAAAAGATACAATTTAGGGCCTCTGCCTTTGAAGATACTATGCTCATACTCATCACTGGATCTACCCCACTGACTCTTAGCAGATCTCTTTGCATTGTAGGTGTTAGATATAAAATAAATGGAAAAGTATTTTCAGGCTGAAGAGAGAAGCCAGTATCAATTTTGCCAAATATTCCATAAGCAAGAAAGTGATAAAACCCCACAAGATTATTTTAAAAAGCAAGAACAAAAGCCAATGGAATTATTTTCACTTCCCAGCTGGTTTTTATTATTTAAATGCATAAATATTAAAGCCAGCAAAGGTTGTTAAATAATTTGTCGTGGCATTCTGAATGGAGCTCCCTCTTAGGCTTCCACCTTGGGACTCTTGGATGAAGCCTAACGATGTGTGTTTGAGTGAAAAAAACCTTCCAGAAACACATCTGGTTCTGTTAAGATTTCCACAGCCACAAGAGTTGGCAACTGGAATTTTAAATAACTGATGTTCTCATCTAGGTTGATTATGATCCATTAAGAAGATGTTTGCACCTCTAGTTTCGTGAAGTCTTTCTAGTTTTGCTCCTGATTTTTCATACACATGCTCTCTCTGCCAGGGAACATACAACCAGACACAGACCTGACAGACAGCATGCTTGGAGCAACACCAAGAACTCATCCCTCACCACTTTCTAGACCTGTTTAAAAGGAGGTTGGTTTTATTTTTTCCCCTTTTATGAAAATAATCCCTGTGCTCAACATGGGATCTGTATAAAAGATGAGTAAAAAAGGTTTGGGGAACACAAATCGGCGCTATATCCTAACAAGAATGACCGGTGTACCTGTAAATTTTCTAACTTGCCCTGTGCTAGTGTAGATGGAGAAGGTAACAGGTCATTCAGGATGCTTCTGCCTCATCCCCACCTCTGGTAAAGCCATGGTGTAAGGGCAGTGGGACCATCTAACATACAAACAAGTGTCTCGCCACAGAAAGACTCCCCTCAAATCAGAGGTGTCCTGATTCAGAGGCAAGGTTATACCTCTTGTTTCTAATTCTCAACCTTAGTCTATTTTTTGGAATGTTAACAAAGCATCACCTTTTTTTTTTGCTCCAGATGGTTGAATATAGCTGTGTGAGCAGGAAATCTTCTTGAGCTGTTGCATAGTTAGCTCTGCTCCAGCACTTGAGAGTGGAGATAGTGAGACATACCTGCACATTTTTCCCCTCTAGACTGGCTGACTGCATGGCTGAGGTGCCTAATTTTGGGCATGGGCCAGTATGCTACGTGACATATGTGAGGTCCCATGCAAACAGAATGAAAATGGCCTCAAGTTGTGCCCGGGTTGTCAAGCATTGGAACGGGCTGCCCAGGGAAGTGGTTGAGTCCCCATCCCTGGAGGTATTTAAAAGACAGGCAGACGAGGTGCTTAGGGACATGGTTTAGTGGTGGGATGGCAGGGTTAGGTTAACAGTTGGACTGATGATCTTAAAGGTCTTTTCCAACTTAAACCATTCTATGATTCTATGAAAAGACAGCACTGTACGGATGGTGCATTGTAAATACGGTCTTATTTTGCTCTTGGTGGATCAGTGCTGCAGACTGCAAACATATCTATGTCAGGAACTCACTTCAGCCAGCGCTGAAACCACATTGACTTATCTTTGTGTTCAGTGGTCTGCCTTAGACCACACACAGATTACAAAGTGAGTTATGCCACATGGCTGTTGCTGGTGATTGATCATTGGTTTACCAACGCCACAAAATCTCTCCCTAACTTCCTTCTGCTCATCTGTAGTGTGGAAGACCAAGTTGAGGGCATACTCTCATCGGAAAATTAATTTTGATCTCATTATTCAAGCAGATTTTCAAGCTCCCAGTCTTGTGCTTCCTCCACATCTTGCAACGTCAGGAATGGCATGTTTTTTTTTCAAATATATGTATTTGTCTCTGGCCAAGCTATCCCTTAGGGCTCCATGTGGCAGTGCATTCAATCACAACCTGTGCTAGAAGTGGATTTCTAAATGGGTCTTTTATGTTAAGTTGTATAATTGATAGTAAGATTGCAATGATGAGGCAGAAAAAAAGGCACAACTGAGTGTAAGCCTATTTAGAGATGTATGTTCTTTGCAGACTTTGACTAATTTTCTGAATGCAGAGTAAATAATTTCTGTCCATAGATACAGAAAAAAATTATCACACGTTCAAATGGCTGTTGCAGATGAAGGTTGGACTTCTCAGAATGACTGTCTGGCTCACACAATAACCAAAATGCAGAAATGGAACAAGTCACCTCTGGTCTGCTGAACTGTAGTACCTGTCCAGGTTACTACAATAAGAGGTAATGCCCCAAAGAGGAGGCATTAGGTCAAAATTCAGTGAAAGACAATACAGACCAACTGCACGCACCAGAGAAAAAAGCTTGTCACATTACTTTCTGACTGGTAGGAGCTAGTAGCTTGCCCATAGTCAGTTATTAATAGCCAAGTTTACTAATGTTTGTCAAAATCATGAACTTTATATGCCCACAGAACATCCTCGCATCCCAATCCCTCTCTACAGTCAATAAAGATAGGGACTTGTAGGGCATAAGTCATCCTGCCCATTTAAACACCATCCTGCCTATTTAAACACCATGAGCCTCTCTCTAATTCAGCCCAAGACCATCTTCTTCCCTTCGTCTTGTGCTTGAATCCCCAGAGCTTTCTGAAGCATGAAAGATATTATGTTTAAAAAAAAAAATCTTCGTCAATATGTGGATCAAATATTGTCTTTGCTCTCTTTCTTGCTGTATCTTACGTCATCTTCCTATAAGAGGCAGAGCTATTTCACATGTATTATTTTAAACAACTGCTTCACGTGACCCCAGCATTCATTAAGGGAATAAAGTGGCAAGCAAACAGACTACACGCTGGGTTTTAAGGATTTAAATTATGTCAGGAGAATCCCCGCAGTCTGGACACCTTCCCCTCACAGTCTCTGTACAGAAGAGACAGCTATTGAAAAGATTTGGGGAAACTTATAATCAAATAATTTGGTAAAGAGGATTGCCTCATCCTCCTTGCTCCCAGGCTGCTCTGCTTGGCACTGGGACTGCAAGAGCTGGTAAACACCATCCCCTTTCTCTCCTGGGCAGCACGTTTTGGAGGGGCTCCCGGTGTTTTCAGTCTTGAGGAGGTTCCATCTGCTGTGGGAGAAAAAGACCTAAGGGCCCCAAATCAGTGCAGGACAGAGTACCAACAGGCCTTGCCTGACTCTGTTTGTGCCCCTCCTGCCGCTCCATAGCATTTGGCCTGTCCATTCCTATCCGTGCTGTGCAAGCAGAAAGCAGCATATGTCCGGGTGTCCTTGAACCGTCTCCCAAGGCATTGCGCAATCCTTGCATTACTGTGAGCCAGGAGGTATGCGACCTCTACATGTCTTGGGAAAACATTTGATACTGCCCACAGGCCCTTGCTGGCATAGCTAGCGCTGCTGATCTGCAGTCAAAGAGAACTTCGAGCTCTCTACCTGGGAGCAGTGGGGTGAGGTGGAGTGCCAAGGGGGATGTCCTTCTGCACCCACCTTGGTGCAGACCCAAGGCAACTACACAGCTGACATATGGCAGCCTCCAGAAAAGCCTCTGGGGAGGGAAAAGTCCAATCCCAGAGGCTGGGCTGTTCCTCTCATTCATTAGCCTCTCCAGGCTAAGAAAACCCAAAGCAAACAATTATACAGTAAATGCAGGTCATCTACTCTGGGCTGCCCCAGTTGGAGCCATATTGGCCTGCTGTGAAGGCAAGGGTGCCCAGTGCTTTGTGAAGCCAAGACCTTTGTATGCAAATTGGCTGCATTATATCTTTTTCCAAGCTGCATTAATTCTTTAATATGCAAAACATAAACCACATCTCAGATGATAGGATGGGTTGAACAGCTGGCAAGGAAGTCCCCTCTCAGGGACTTTTATAAAGACTTTAATAGCATTTAAATGGCAGAGAGGCCATTGAGTAAAGGCCAACAACAGCTCATGGCTGGAGCCAAAAAAGCCTGTATGAGATCAAGAGGTTCTTTACCATGCTCTCTTCAGCTGCTGCCTAGTTCTGCTACAGTTGTTGGCTCTCTGGGCTGTGTTCCTGGACACCAAGCACTGCCCATGCACTGAACACTGGGGATTTGGTGCCTCATTTTACTGTTGCAAAGTCTGAGTGCTTTGGTGCTGAAATGACTGGTATTGCAGGGTGGTTGTGGACCTACACCAGCAACTGGACCCTGCAGGAGGGTGGGATGAGGACATGTGGATTCTGGGGGTGTTGTTTGACAGCCAGCTGTATATGAGCCAGCATATGCAATGGCATCCTGGCTTGTATCAGGAATAGTGTGGCCAGCTGGGAAGCGATCGTCCCCCTGTACTCGGCGCTGGTGAGGCTGCACCTCAAATCCGGTGTTCAGTTTTGGGCCCCTCATTATAGGAAAGACGTAGCGTTGCTGGAGTGTGTCCAGAGAAGGGCAGTGAAGCTGGTGAGGGGTCTGGTGCACAAGGCTGATGAGGAGTAGATGAGGGAGCTGGGGTTGTTCAGCCTGGAGAAGAGGAGGCTGAGGGGAGACCTTATTGCTCTCTACAACTACCTGAAAGGAGGGTGTAGCGAGGTGGGTGTTGGTCTCTTCTCCCGAGTAACAAGTGATAGGACAAGAGGAAATGACCTCATGTTGTGCCAGGGCAGGTTTAGGTTGGACATTAGGAAAAATTTCTTCATCGAAAGGGCTGTTAAACTTTGGAAGGAGCTGCCCAGGGAAGTGGTTGAGTCCCCATCCCTGGAGGTATTTAAAAGACGGGTAGATGAGGTGCTCAAGGACATGGTTTAGTAGTGGGATGGCAGTGTTAGGTTAACGATTGGACTTGATGATTTTAAAGGTCTTTTCCAACCTAAACCATTCTATGATTCTATGATCTCGGTGTTGGATGGGGACAGAAAGTACTATTACCAATTAAATTCTTATCTGTAGGTGTATTCTTGCTTTTTCACAGGGTGGTGGGCTTCTACATCTAATGGTACAGGATTGTGCAGGACAGGTTTTGTAATAAAGGATGCTTTTTTTCCCTCATTAAATGCATGTTTAAAAGACTAAGCTACCAGGAAGGTGGAGGAAATTTTCCTTTAAACAGGGACTGAGCAATAATGAGGGACTGAAAGGGATTTGAATGCTGTAGTGAACATTAATTTCCTTCTTCTGTTCTTTGTTACAGATTATAGGTTGGCATTTAATCAGACATAAGGACAAGGATAAAGAAACCACAGAGTTTGGGGAAATGAAGGATTAAGGCTTGGCTTGACCTGAACCCAAGTGAAAAACTTCCTTTCAACATTTATTACTTGTCTTAAACACTAGGATTAGTCTGTGCTAAGCACTGGACAAAAAAACCCAACCAAACCAAAATCCCTGCCTGTAGGAATGTACTGCCTGGAGATAAATGAGACCGAGCATGGGTCACACGCAGGCTCTCTCATGCCTGTGTTCAGAGCTGAGGTTTTGGTCCTAACCTGTCTACACTCAGGTTTTGACCTGGATTTCCAAAACTATTGGCTCTCACCGCATTTATAGAATCATAGAACTAATTAGTGGCAGGGGGCTCAATTCTGAAAACTGGGTCACAACTGTGTGTGCAGTTGCAGGGGATGCATTAGAAAGAAATTACTTTAAAACCAGTTTTCGAATGTCTTGAACAAAGGAGGTAGTGTTTCATGGAGATATATACACTTGTAATGGGAAATTATACACAGCACTTCCAAATCTCATTAAGCTCCATGAGCTATTTTGTGTGCTGCATGATGCAGAACATGACTGAGGAGATCTGCAACAGAGCATGGTCCCATGTCCTGCAACCTGTCCTGGCTGCAGGCTGCCCTCAGTCATTCAGAGGAAAAATAGATGTTCATGCATAGCAATTAGAGAAAAAGCAAATGACTAAAAAAATTCAGCTGAGAAAAAAATCAGTTGTTGACTTGTGCTAAAAATATTGCATTTACTCATGATTAACACACAGGACTGTGAGATCCTGGGTCAGGCAGGTGGCACACAGGGCCTTGTGTCATGTAAACGAATGAACGATAATACTCAAATGACCTTCCTCCAGTGTATTAGGGCAGTATTACTTGAGGTATAAATCACTGCAAAAGCTACCAAAATTTGCAAACTAACACACTGAACAGCTGTGGTTTTTCCACTATTAAGTCAAGGGCAATTACAAACCACAGTAATCAAATATGAAGATCCTATTTAAAATAAGGATAGAGGTAAGAAGTGGGGAAAGAAAGTAAATATAGCAAGCAGCAAAATTCAGTGTGCTCTGTAGCCTGGAGACATGCAGAAAGGATTGGGACACATTTCTGCCTTTCATTCCCTTATGCCAGTCACTTCCCGGCAGTATGTGTTGTGAAGGAACCGGAGAAACCCCCCATCAAAAGTTGTAAAATAGCAACAGGACCACAACGGATGAAGAAACGTAATCCAGAGCCCAGAGCAGGGTAGGACTTGGGGGCTGGTGGTACCTGTGGTAATTCCTTCCAGCAAGGAATTCAGCCAGTTTAAAAGTAGTAGTTGTCAGGCAAAACAAAAAGTCCTGGAGACAAGCAGGTGGTTGCAGCAGATTTTTATTTGAAATGCTAAGGTGGAGGAAAATTACCATCTTCAGCCAGCCTTTCTGTTTCTTGAGATTCAGAAGGAGCCAGGAAAGCACATGGAAATCTCTTTATCTTCCCACTGAGCCCCCCCTTTCATGGGAAAATGAGGATAATGTGCAGTATGAACTACTGTCTCTTCTCCAATTAGTGTAGTGATATTCTCTTTGCTCCCACAATTTGAGAGGTTACTTAGAGGCCAGATACTCTTACAAACGTAATTTACTGTCTGTCAAAGCAGAGCTATTTTTTTTTTTAGTTTCTCCAGGGCTCTGAAACACTCATCTGCATCCCTACTACTTCTTGCAGCCAGTTGCCTCTGGCAAGGAAGGAGGGGATCTATTCCTAAAGGAACCAGATTATGACAGAAATGGGAGTAGGCAGAAGAAGACAAACAATGGCCAGAGCAATCTATCAGTCATTCCCAAGGGGCTCTTCGCAAACCACCTTGGCGCACTCTCGGTGCAGGAGTTTACTGGCAGCGCAACCAAATAAAGCTCAATGCATTGCAAGAAGAACAAAGCATTTTCACTGATTATATGCTCCATGCAAACCAATAAACGAGTCATCAAAGTACATGCTTTTGCAGGAAATTAATTTTAAACAGACTGGGCATGGACTTTTGTGTCAAAAATATCTCTGCTGCACTTAGATAGGGAAAGATGCATCATACCTAAGTTTGGATGGCTGTAGCGCACATATCTCCACCTGAGCTTCACATCACAAGCTCCTGCCACTGCCAATGGAAAGAAAAAGTAGGCAATTTTAAATATGATTTATATAGAGTATTTTAGATATTGACTTTCGCGTGAGATAATGGACACTGGTATGCCTCGTTGTAACCACTATTAAGTGAAGACAAATGAATATTTCTGACATACTCTTCTCTCGATCACATGAATCCCACCAAAGAAGTAGTTCATTTTAACAGCGCTTGGCCTGTGTAGACTCCCAGTACTGCCCAGTAACTGTTACCCTCTGCCCCATCTGGGGATGCTGGTTTATCTTAATTCACCGTGTTTGATGGTCATCTGGGACAACTTCACTAATCTGCTGGAGCTGGTAGTGTCTTTGGTAGCCCCAGGCAGAGCAAGACCTATGCCTTCAGGGCAGCACCATCTGAAGCAGGTCTCTTTCCCGGACTTTGTTTTAGTATCTTTTAAATCCTGGGCTGCATCAAAAACAGTGTGGCCAGCAGGCTGAGGGAAGGGATGCTCCCCCTCTTCTCTGCTCTGGTGAGACCCCACCTGAAGTGCTGCGTCCAGCTCTGGAGTCCACAGCACAGGAAAGATATGGACCTGTTGGAGCAGGTCCAGAGGAGGCCATAAAAATGATCCAAGGTCTGGAGCACCTCTCCTGTGAAGACAGGCTGAGAGAGTTGGGCTTATTCAGCCTGGAGAAGAGAAGGCTGCAGGAAGACCTGATTGCAGCCTTTCATTATTTACAGGGGGCATATAAGAAAGATGGGGACAGACTTTTTAGTAGGGCCTGTAGTGATAGGACAAGGGGTAATGATTTTAAACTAAAACAGGGTAGGTTTAGACTAGATACAAGGAAGAAATATTTTACCATGAGGGTGGTGAAACACTGGAACGGGTTGCCCAGAGAGGTGGTATGTGCCCCATCCCTGGAAACATTCAAGGACAGGCTGGATGGGGCTCTGAGCAACCCAATCCCATGGAAGGTGTCTTCAGTAGGACACTCTGGTATACTCTGGTATTTAGATGACTAACTTAACACTTGCTTCTGCTGTAGATGTATCCTGCTCTCCTTGTCTTTCTCCTGAAACATCTTGCCATTTCTTTGTTTTTTCCATAGAATTTGTTCATTTTCAGGCTTATATCTGTTCAAGGGGATCTGAAAGGCATGCAGTAGGCAATCAGAGTAATTCCTGATTAATTTCTGTCCTTTGAGCTCCTCAGGAATGGCAGTTTCCACCTCTGGAAAGCTCTAGCATTTCTGACGTTTCATTCCAAACTGGAAAGAAAAATTGGAAATCTGAAATTTTATGCCAATACAGACATTTCATCTTAGCTGAGAGCCAGGGAATTAAGGAGGAAAGTTTGAATTCCATGAAACAAATATTTTTCAAAGCACAGTTGTTAGGATATTTTCTAGTCACAACTTAATGAAGTCTATCTCCTCATTCAGTTCTGACTTCCTTCACTAAATTCACTTGACAGGATACTGGCTTAAAAGAGATTATTTTGCCAGCATGCTGTTCTGTAACATTTGCTGATTTTACTCAAATAGCTTCTCCCTAGATAGCTCATGGGTAGCTGGTATAAACTGTAGCTTATATATTGTGACTACCTTTCCAATTTCAAAGCAAGTTTAAGTTTATTTGCTGCTGTGATGTCTGTTTGGCAAATGGCTTCTGGTTATAAGCTATTCTGTAAAATATGGAGTCACCTTCTGTGTTTGTGCAATTAAAAAGTAATGATCAGTCTTAAAATGTCGTACTGTAATGCCAGTAATGCCCTTATGTGCACAGTCAGGTTTTCCCCATATTTCTTTTTATGCTAATGAAGTGTCTTTGTTCTCGTTATTGCCTTTTCTGTGTCAAAGGTAGGAAATTCTAGCTGCATCTCTGGTCTAAACCAATGCAGCTAATAAAGGGACAGATTTGATTAAGTGAATTTGAAGAGCTTTTCTCCAGCTCATAGGAAATATGGATATGAAGCATTAGAAGGACCACAATGGGATACAAAGGGCTTTTGTTCTGTGCATATATTAAAGAAAGCAATATGAGTGCATATATATTTGCATGCTGAAGATACAAGAGGGAGAGGATATTTTATATTGTGGGCAGTCGAACACGAATTTCTTCAGTACCCTCTGGGTCCCACCTAAAACCAGTGCAGCACTGTCAAGTAAGCCAGTTCCATGGGGACTGTGCAGCCATCACCTCACTTCACCTCTGTCCTGGGCTTCTAATATTTTCTTTGTGAGCAACAGCTGCACATCAGGCCAAGCTCTGCTCAGGCCAAGGCTTGACCAGCATCCTCTTCCCACATTGCTCTGTAGGAGGATCTCACTGGCAAACCACCTTCAACCTCTCCTCCTCCTCCCTTCCTTCCTTTCTTTCCCAGTCTGCTCTCTGCACCTTCAGTCCTCAGGGGAGAGAATTGTCATTGTGACTTCTGTAAGTGAAATGAATAATTGCAATACCTTATAGCTCATATTTTTTGTGTTTCTCAAAATACTTCAATGATGTCTGTAAGGTGGCACCTCATTCTTCTGAGGCAGAGGTCTCTGAGGCAGAAGGGGAAATAAGGACTGTAAGGCAGTATCTGTGCCAGTCTGCAGACATCTAAAAGTCTGCATGTTTAGCTTTAACTGGTTGCACGTGCATCCTCTATAGCTATAGGTCACCCAACAGAAAAATTCTTATTGAAGAGTGGGATAGGAATAATTTCACCCAACTTTAGACATCTCCATATGAACTAGTCACCCTAGGTTTCCTTTCCAGTCAGTGGAGAGAAGTAGACTATGATTCATCATGTCTATGATAGGATGAGGTGAACAGCAACTATTCCTCCCCATTGACCATAAAGTTAATTTAGAGATGCCTCACTTGGCAACTGATGTCTATGTTTTAGAAGCTGATGTTCAGTGAGTCACATTTCATCCGTTGTGATAAATGTCAGTGTTCTCTGAGATTACTTTTGATACACCATCAAGACTAGCTGCTGCCGTGTGATGTACATCATGTTCAGAGTCAACTCCAAGGTACAAATGAGACTGTTTCCTGTTGCTTGGTCTTGGGTGTTATTTGTAGTTCTTGTTTCATGGATTCAGCAAACTTTGTAACTAAAAAGTTCTGCAAAATAGTTGACTACAAAGGCCATTTGTCAGCCAGAACTTGTGTAAGAGGCTGACAAAACAGGGTGAAAGGACCGTTTTTGTGCTCATGGCATTAGTCAGCTTTATAGAGAGTTTTAGAACCAATTAGCCTTGACTAGGGAGGATAAACAAGAGGAAAAAAAGAACAACTGGACAAGAAATTGCTTTGTAGGCTGTTGTGACTACTGGAATCCATGTCTTTTCCACCCTCTACATTCTGGTGTACATCATTGAAGAGACACAGGTTTCTCCAAGCTTGGGGCATTGCCAAGCTCAGGTAAAAAAATGTCCTGTTCTGAATTACCAGATTATCAAGTTTACTCGGTGTTAGCTGCTTCACTAGAACCTGCCTTTAGTCCTGCTGCTGGCTGTTTTGGAAAACGTTTGTCAGATTGGCACTATGCAGAGCCAAGATCTCTAGGTAGTATGAACACGTCATATTCCTTTTCGCTTTGTTTTCAGTTTTATGATCTTGTATGATAAACTTAAAACGAAGTACTTTTCACTCATCATATCTTCCAGTAAAGAAAACCCAGGCCATATCTCCTGACTAAGCAGTGTGGAAAGTGTCTCGTAACTCTGCAAGACACCTTATCTCAGCACAGCCAGCCACCTTCGGCTGGGATGAATTACAGTCGTTCCATCTTCACCTGTACAGCCCCAAGGATACGCATCTTGAGGCAGTTATTCTCAAATCCCATTTGAGTGCCTCCTGATAATCTTAGTACTACAGGAACCATTTAGCCATGCCTCAAAGGGCCATGTTGGTTTAACTAGAGGAAACAGGGAGATAAAATATTAAAATTTCTTCCTGATTAAAAAAAAAAGACTTCATAGACATAATTTTAATGGAGTGGGAGGATGGGTATGTTTAAGGAATCATATCCATTTGGCTGAATTAATTATTGAGATAAAAAGTTCTGATATAATCAACCAGGAAAGATGAAATAATATTGAGAAGCAAATACTGTATTCAGAAATCAAGACATTCATTTGCATATATGCCACAAGAGAAGGATAAAGATAAAGGGCAGACAGCTTCTTAATCATCATTTCAGTTTTCATCTGTGTCTTTCAGATAATGAAGATCCCACTTCTTCTGGGTTAAGTCTTACACAGACATCAGCTTTGCAGGCCAGGCCAGCAAAAATAAAACAGTAAATTCAAAGGTAAAAGGGAATATGTTTTGTTTTTACAGCATTCTTGTGACTGTCTGTGCATGGCAGAATCAGCTCTATCTGAGTCATGCTGGGCTTGAAAACATGTCCATTTCCAGGAGAAATTTTGTATAAGTACATTTTCTGGTTATTCCAATGTTGTCATCTTCTTCTCTTAAGCTTCACAGCTGAACAAGAAAACAAACAAAAAAACCCAAACAAACAAACAAACCCAAAATGATGAGAGGAAGTAAAAAGCCCAAAAGAAAAGGATTTTTATTTTCTGTTCAGCCAAGTTTGAAAGTCATGTGCTCCATGTCCCAGTGGATTGACATTTTCTTACAAGTCACATATACCTTGTTTAACAGGAGTAGCTCAAAACTGAGTCATTGCCTGCTCTTTCATCTCACAGCACTTACTAACTGACATAGCTGTCTTAGTACAGGATCATGTTTGCTCTACATAAAAGTACGAGCAGAACAAGCAATTTCAGACTTCAAGCCATGCTTATTGTCTAAAAGTCAGCTACCTCGTTGATTGAATGGATTCCTTTGTTATCCAGACATGACTGCTCTAGACCTTACCTGCTGACCACAAGTAGAAGGAAAGATGGACCATGAGTCTGGAAGTAGCTGAAATACCCATATAGGCTATTTTCGGAAACAGGCTTCTGAAAAATGGACGTGCCTTCAAGTCCCTGGTACTCAGGCCAATTCCGCTGAGGAGTCCTTGGGGAAGACATGTGATGACTTCAGTAGCAGCTGAATTGTGCCTCATTTCCTCCCAGAATTACGATGGAGGATCTAAACTGACTACTGATGGATTTTATGTATACTGTCTACTGTCTGCATTGTAAATGCTAGATTTCTGCACGCAGGCACAGGCCATTAGCAATGTAAAATATTCCTAGGTAAGGTCCTCTAATGCACTGAATGATTTACTAGTGTAATCTATAAATGGAAATTGTGTGTTTTCCTCAAGCTGCCTCTTTGACAAAGCCTTTGAAATATTCCTTGAACTTCCTTAGATATGAATCATCATGCTGTACCTGCTTTCAGAATATCTAGAAATAGCCAGTGCTGAGAAGAAAAAGAGACAGAACAAGATTTTTTCATGATGTTCATTTACATACATGCGTGACTTTATTTCTTTGTTCAGGTCTGCAACCACTTAAAAATTAACATGATGAGAATATGGAGAAAAACAGGGATATCCTGTGCTGGTACATTCAGTCCCTGTGTCCCTGTGCAGAAGGGAGACTGCCTAGACAAAGTGGGGAGGAGGGGGTCATGCTGGTCAGTTCAGGACAGGAGCAGGTGCCTGCAGAGGTGGAAGAATCTCTGTCCTTGGAGATTTCCAAAACGCAGCTGCACAAGGCCCTGAGCATCCTGATCTCATTTTGAAGTTAGCCATGCTTTGAAAATGAAGCTGGACTAGATGACCTCCAGAGGTCCCTTCCAACCTAAAAGTACCCAAATCAAGAGACTATATAAAGCTGTTGAGATGTTAGAAAATGCAGTAAGAATAGAAGAAACCATCTACGTGGTGGTCTGAGAAGAAACAGAGAGAGGAAAGTTTAAAAAAAAAACCAAAAACCTACAAACCTATCACCGTTCTTTCAAATTATTTAATTTCCACAGTACCTAGGCCCATAATAATAATTGAAATCAGTAATCTTTTCTTCTCATACTGTGCCCTACTGCTACAGTAGAGAACAAGTTTTCCTTTTTGCAGTTTTACAGTTCCCTCTTTTCTTCCTGATTTGTGTCCCACCTTTCTACTTTTTTGTCGTATCTGTTCACTACCAAAAGAAAACACACTGCAAGAAGTTGCATCTGTTACCACACTCTCCAGTCACTGAGCTTCATGAATTTGAATCCTTAGTGCAATACTTTCACGGAGTGACATCTTCCTGTATACCCAGGCCCAAATTCCCAAGGATATTTGATGCCCATCTACTCCTTTAGGAAAGGCAGGCTTCCATGTAGGTGTTGCCAGCTCTTCCACAGTTCAGCCTGCCCCAGTCTCTCAGACATCATATTTCTCTGCCACTGAGCTTTTACAAATCCACCAACAGTGCCCTACAGCAACCTACCTCGGGTTAAAGGCCTACAAAGCTACAGGTAACAGCCACACACCATGCGTTTGCCGGGAACAGAGAGCGCTTCAGAAAATCCTGCTGGCACCTTCTGGTTGCTGTTGAACCACCAGACAAGAAAAGAGGCAACAAAGCTTGCTCTCTCTAAAAAGTACGAGGTACTTGGTTATATAGATGTGGTGGGATGGAGGAACATGAGCAGAAAGGATGGGTGGGAGGGGGACACTGGGAGTGTTTCACAGAAAGGAGACAGGACAGATAAATAAGGTGACCTGGAGGGAAATAGAGGGCAAAGTCCTGGCTGATACTTGTCTGTGGCTCATCAGCCAGCTATGTTCATAAATCCCCACCCCTGTAAGGAAAGTTGTATGTTCAAGGCTGAAACTTTCTACTAGATGGTCAGGAGGGCAAACCTGAGTATGATCACATTTAAATATCTTTGAAGATTTGGCCTTCTGGGATGTATGCGCCCTCCATCTGGACTGCCTCTGACCTGCTGACCGAGCGGCCAGGCTCACCATGGGCTGCAGCTTGTCGTCCGGAAGGGCACAACTGTGCAGACCCTTAGGGACTGCTCAGGATAGAGGAGCGTTGTCTGATCTCCATGTACCAGGGCTCCTGGCAGAGGTGCCAGCAGATGGCACTCGGGAAGACACAGAGCAGTCCCAGGGTGGCCCAGCCTGGGGAGAAGTTCATCCCCTGCAAATGGCTCCCTCGATGCAGCGCTTTCTATAAACTGCTCTCAAAACACATCCAGAAAACAGAAAAGCATGTTTCATTGCACACTGAATCTTTTCTGGAGAGAGAGAGAGAGATATTTAATTGCATAGCTGTGAGAATAAAGACCTTATTGCAGCCAGGATAGTGGGGAATAAAAGACAAACAAATTCACGTGGGAGCATGAATCGGGCAATTTCCATCAAATTCCAAGAATTCTGTGCACAGGAGATGGAAAGAGATGGAAACTCTACTAAGCATGCATTTCCTGCTCTAGTCCAATGTGTAAAAGAGTGCAAACCTAGCTAGAGAGGAAAGAAAAATTTTCCAGGAAAGAAAAAAATTAGGAATGATGTTGGATTTTCAAGAACAAAAAATTATTATTCTGTTTTATTTTCCATGGAGGAACGTTAGAAGCAAGGAAGAGCAAGTCACAAACCTCCAAGTGGAACCAGCTTTTGCTGGGGTAGAGGGAGGCAGCTGACCCAAGCCACCAGAAGACCAGTGACAAAGCTGGGACTGGGCGGTGGGCCTCCCACGTCCACATTGAACCTGTTCGGTTTCCCTTGTGCCTCTCATTCAGCAGTTCTCCTCTCTGGATCAAAACCATAACATCTGGTTGCTATTTTCTAGAGCACTCTTCGCTTGCCATACCACTTGTTCAGAATTATGTGTGAGCTATAAGTGAGAAAATATGTATGTTATGCCTCTCACCAGGAAGGAGCTGCTTGTGCAGTCTTGCTTTCCCAATCCACATTTTCCAGATGTGCCCCTTTTCCTTTTTCCTAGGATGACCTCTCTCTTTCTGCTCCTTTCCTGAGCATTTCATTGCCTTTCACCTAAAGTTTCAGTGATTTTATTCCTTCTACCCTCAAAAACAAGCAAAAAATAGGGACATTTTTAATAGCTGAATTTTCTTACTGAAGAATACAAGGCTTCAAACTCAGAGGAAAAAGTAAATTTCACAGATTTCAGCAGCTCAATGAAAGCAAGATACAGCTGGCTGAAAGAAATTCAGCTGTAAGAAACCCAGTGCCTGAAAGGTTTTATTGTCATTCTGTCCTCACTGAATTCTCAGCACTGGAAAATGATGAGCTCCTGTGTCCATGGAGATACCTGAGGGATTAATTTGGTCTTTCTTGTTACTTTATAATGTCACGTACAGTGGATGTTTCATGACACAGAGTGAAATACACAGTTTGGTTGAGATGCGGACTCTGAGAGTCGTGCAATTACCCGCTGCCTCACACGTTGCAGAGGCACGGCCCGTGCAATGCATATTTACAGGGGGGAACCACAGCCACCTTCTTTTTCCACGAGCTCCTGTGCCAAGGGCAGTAGGTTGAAGCCTCACAGAGGAAGGATCTGCACTTCTTTCCAGCCCATTTTATACCAATCTGCTGCTGCAGAATGGCTGCCTTTGGCCTAGGTACTGTGGAAACAGCTTTAGGTTGTCCTTCCAAGCCCCTGTTCCAGGACTTAGCAGAGGTGAGGTGCTGAGGTACCAAGGGCTGTGTCAGATAAGACCATGGCTGGTTGAGCCATGGGCTGACCAAGCCTCTGGACCTTGTGTGCCATTTAGCTTGGTGTGGATGAGATGGTCAGAAAAGTTACCTGTCTTCATTTAAATTAGACCAGTTTAAATTAGACCTTGACAGCCAAATGAATAGTGTTATTTTATTCTGTGGAAACTGGTTGAGCAAGAACATGAGAACTGACACAGTGGCTTGGAGCAAGGTCCCATCCAAGGGCCCTTTGGTCGGCAGCTGGTGGCTAATGCTTATGGAAGAAGGTAAGACAGGGCAACAACAGAGTGATACTTCCTTCAGTATGATATTTCCAACCTCCAGAAAGCAGCATCTGGGGGAATTTCTAAGACAATGTTTATACCTGAAAAATCATGCTAAATGGCTTCTAATGTATCCGTTCCACTATAAATTCCTTCTGGCCTTTCTTTGAATCCTTTCATACATACCACCCCCCATAACACCATGAGTTCACAGCATAATAGGTATAACTTGAATAAATCCTTCCTTTGGTTTGTTTGAAATGGCTGTCAGGTGTTACTACAACAGAAAACACTACAGGGTTACAGTTAGGAGATGAATGCCATGGAAAAGGCAGACTAACAGATAATGGACACAGACAGACTGGCTGGGACATGCCAGACAACAATAAAATAGCACTGGCCAGCATGCAAGGCAGCAATTTCAGGATGTCAGCATCTTACATCAAACGTGCTGTAACAGAGGAGCAAGAAGGGAGCTGAAGGAGGAAGAAGTTAGCTCTAGAGTTGAGCAGTTCTCCAAGCCTGGGGCAATCAGAGCCTGAGAAAGTACAAAGGCACCTTGAGCAATGGAGAGGGGCATGATGGCCCTGTGGAAGATGCAAGTCAAGGTCTCATCAGGGGACTGGGCTGGAGTGAGACTTGGGTGCAGACAGATCAGTTGGTCAGGCACCAACCACACAGATGCCTTTGGGACACCATGAAGATAAGCTTTCCTCTGCATGCTGTTGTCACATACATGGCAGGGAGCTGTGCTCCCAGCTTGGAAACCCATGCTTAGAGGATGAAGTCCTTTCCCAAAAAACACATTGTTACCTTAAAGTGTAGAGTAGTTTTCAAGCCCAGTTTCAAGGTCTTGAAAAACATATTTTAACTTTTTTTCCCTCCATATTGTGCATTCTTAAAGAGCAGCATGCTATAATCTGGAGTACTGGTCACCCTGGAGTCTGTCACAAACCCACGGAGCCCCTCTGACACTTAACAGACAAATGACCTCATATGAATGGACATCTGATGGATGTATCATCTCTCCCCAGCCCACCCATCTCCAGGGAGAAGGGAAAGGATTTTTTCCCCAGCCATCCCATGTGTCAAGCTGATTGTGCTCTCCATTTGTGCATATCAACAAAACAGGTAGGCTTGGTGTGCACATTTAAGATCCCTGAGCCTTCTTAGCTTTACATCAAACCATCACTGGATTAAAACCCGTAAATTTTCTTGGGAGCACCATTTAGGTCCTTCTGGCTGAGGACCTTCTAGACCTCATGTTTTGGTTTCCTAACATAGAGCAGCCACCAGCTACAGACATTTTGCTAAGGCACTAGTCATTTTTACTGTCTGTGTGATGCACCACGAACATATAAACCCATATGTTTTTCTGCGAAGGTACTAACACATGGATCCTCCTGGCTCCTGCTCAATTTATTAATCACCCTCCTCCAGTTTATCTCTGGATGGATTATGAGAGGTACTACCTGGGTTAATTTAATCTGTTTGTTTTTAAGTAGAATTCCACATTGAAATGGTGGTTTAAATGGCGTTTAAAAATAGTGGCATTACAACCGTGTATGAATTTCCTTTGCCAACTTACTCAATGCCAACTGAGTAATTGCTCCTAACCTATCCAGACCACATGGATGAAAGCTTGGACCTGCCTCCCACTAAGGACATGAGATGAAGTTCAGCGTATGCAGTAGGGGTAGTGCTCAGCTGTGCATTACTGGTTCCTCCCCGGCTTCAGCAGCACAACAGCCACAGAAAAACCCATAGAGAACATCGAGCGTCACATCTTCCTGAGAGAAAGAATAAACCATGATCTTTTCTTTCATTTTCTCAGAACTAATCACTCTAAAGATATATCCAGGAAGATCCTATTTAAGAATGATCAATCTCAGTCAAGGCCTATTGGGTGAGTTATATTAAAAGAACATGTAAATAGATGCACAAGAAAATGATATAATTTCTTGTTTGGGGGGAAAAAATTGAACATACTTTTTCTTCAATGCCAAATGAGTCTATCTAGTTTATAGTTTCATCAACCTTATGTTCCATATTTTTTTTACTGCTTGATCCTTTTCTGGCCTTCAGGGATCCCAGGTCCCAGAGACCAGGGGCAAAATCTGAAAAAAGGAAGATGTACCCTTGGTGAAAGAGGACCAAGTCAGGGAATACTTAAGGAAACTGGTCATACATAACTCCATAGGCCTGGTGGGATGCACCCACAAATGCTAGGGGAGTTGTCAGATGGCATTGCAAGGCCACTCTCAATAAACTTTGGTCAATCACGGTGATTAGAAGTGCACAAAGACTGGAGGAAAACAAATGTCACTCCTGTCTTTGAGAAGGGCAAGAAGGAGGACCCAGGGAACTACAGGCTGGTCAACCTCACCGGGATCCCTGGGAAGGTGATGGAACAGTGAATCCTGGAAACCATTTCCAGGCACATGAACGTATATCTTGGAGGATCTTTTTTAATGAAAAGATAAAAAGCTAGGTGCAAATAATGTGAGCTGCCATAGGATCATATGAAATTGCACCTATGAAATTGTGGATTATATCAGCTCCAAGAGAAATCTGGGTTGACTAGCTCAGAGGTAGAAATCTGTATCTGTATCTGCAGCAACCCAAATGGGCAATCTTCAGGGTTGTCCCTAGAGGACGGTCTAGAAAAGAAAGGTATAGTGAAATCCAATGGAGTATCACTGAGAAGTAGTGAAAGGTTTTGGTGTCCAAGTGCCTAATGTCAAGATATGGAAGCTGCACTGCTGCACTCATCCCAAGAGCAGAATTTTTGGTGCCAAGGTTGTCTGTGCCTTACAGGTTGCTCCCAGCACAGATATGGAAGGAGCTAGATGTGCTTATTTTATTTTCTTGATCAGCCTGGAGGTGGGGATTTCTCTTGGAGGACCAAGTGAAAGAAGCCTCTGACTGGGAACCAGAGGAAGTGGTCTGAGCCTGGATCCCCTCTGGAGCAGTAGGTGATCCTTCCTTGCCTGCTTAGGGGTCTCTCAAAGAGCAGAGTCTGCCCTCAGGCCATGATCAGGGAGCCCAGATCAGGCCCTGAGGAACATGGACTTTCAACCCACAAACTTACTGAAACTGAAAATGTTTTTTTCCCAACACCCAATGCTTGCAATTTTCCACATTCCAGTTAATGGAGGGAGCCTTTTTCTCTGTGGGTTGCAGACGTCAGATCACTTAGATGCTTTTACAGAACTTCAGACATTAATTAAGTACTTCAAGCTAAGAAAAAAAAAAAAAAGAAAAAAATATTTTAAAGTGAAGTGAAGAGTTCAGAGGTGGGAAACCCCCAGGGAAATACAAGCAGTGTCAGGTACCAGAAGCACTTGCAGGTCAGTGAGGAAGATTTATACTGGGGACTCTCCTCTTCTCTTAAATCCATGGGAACATACTGCAATGTGAATCCCGATGTGTTTATTCTTAGAGCCTATGATTTAGAGGAAGTCTACACTGGTCATTGGGCTTGCTCCAGCAAGGCACTGCAACCAAGGATGAAAAATAGGTATGAACAAATTGTGGGTATTCATCAGGGTGTTACTGAGAGAGAAATCATCTTTACATGCTCATGGTTGGAATCTAAATAAGACCAAAAAAAATGCTCTGCTGGGATAACTTGGTGAAGTTGCAGAGATTCCTTGGCATATTTCAGTGCTGTTGACAAAATCAGAAATTTCTAAGGCTGCCTTTACAGCTTTGCAGGAGGTTCATGATGGCAGAAGTAATTGGTGAGAAAATACTGGGGTCTGGGAGACTCTTGGCTACATTATGTTTCTTAATGTATAATCTCAGTCCTCTGCATCTGAGAATGTGTCCAATGCCATGTTCCTTGAGCACATGAGACATCCAGGCAACTCCACCAGTGGAGGCTGATCTTTCTCCAGCAATGAAAATCAAATAGCAGCTCTAGTCCTTTTGCTAGTTGCCAAGGGTTCACAACACTGCTCTGTGAAGTGAACAGCCCAGCTGGTGAAGTGATGGCATCTTCACCCTGGGCCAATATGTGAACAAGAGCATTTTCCAGGGCTGGAAAGCTGCTCCCTTTCCTGGAGACTGTGTTCACACTGTTCTGAATGAAAGACCTGGGAAAAGCCCCAGTCATATCTCCTTACCATGACTTTCAGAGGAGCAGTGTGCAGTGTAAACCTACCCAGGCTATGAGACCACCTGGCTTCTCTTATTATTAAAATAGTTCTCATCACTGAGTCTGTGGTAATTACATTCAATTCCATGCTGTAATTTTTGGAGTCGCCTTCAGACAGATGTAATACCCAAATCCAATTAATTATGATCCCTCTCCTAGAGACAGACCAACTCTTTTAATGAGAAAGACCCATATAAATTTTACGTAACAACCAATTCACAAAAGCAGCTTAAAGAGGCTGCCACCATTATGGTCCTTGGCAGAGAGAGCCAGAGGCAATGGCCTTGGCACTGGATTTATGGCAGCTGGAGATACTTGAGATATGGTACCCAATACCTGTCTGAAGAACACTTCATGGAAATGCTTTCAGGTTATGGCTTTGATATTTAATAAAAGCAAACCCAGTCATATCAGATTCCATAACACCAAGTGACATTACAAATCCACTTGAAGCCTTACTTCAGACCATCATTCCTGTAAATATGACAATCATTACTCAAATACCCTTTTTATTTGACAAAAGCACTCTGATTTCCAAGGGAATGCTCTTATTCCTAGATACTATATACACCATCTCTCAATTCTCAGTTGAAAGCATTTATCTTTTACATATGTAAATAATCATTTAACCTGCTGCACCATTGTTTTAATTGGACAGGCAAAGATAACAAAGAAAACCCTAGAACCTTTTCATGCAGGTTACGTTAATTTATTGCCAGATTAGGTAAAGAAGAATAACAAAAAAATGTATTGTATGTAGGGGACACCCCTTCTTGCTCAGGACCTCACTGACCAAGCCTCCAGCCACAGGATGAGGGTAATTCCTATACCATGCTTGATGGTCCTTCACTCTTCAGATCTCTTTTTACTGCATTTTTCTTTCAATTTAAAGTATTGTTAACATCCAGTTGGTTACCTTTAAATGCCTTGATATGGAAAATCCTAAATAAAGTGATTTCTCTCTACCATTTAGGTCCTTTACTGAGAAATTTTGCATTTGTGATGCTTTGTCACTTGTTAGTTGCAGTATCATGTCTTTTATTTTGCCTTGTCTCACACGTATTTGCTTACGGTATCCCAGCAACAGCAGCCGGGGGGCTGGCTGAATTTACATCATTTTCTGTTGGCATGGGGAGAGCAAAAACGACAGTGAGCCAAGGTAATACGTCACCTGCTCCTTTAAGCAACATGGAGTCTGCATACATAAAACAGCATTATTTAAGCTATATTCAAGCCCACAGAAGTGGCTTTTTCTTATGAAGCAAATGAGAGATTTCTTTAGGACTGAGAAATTGAGCAAAAGGAAAAACTCAGATTTTATTTTCAATGACAGAAAAGAAAGAAACAGGATTTATACCTCAGCCTTCCCCAGATGAAATGTTGCCATCACAGGGTTATTGCTCCATTTAGTGAGTGATGGGACACAACTTCTTTCACCATTTTCCATGAGAAAGGATAGTCCTGACTGAAGCATTAACTCCAGTCGAAGTTTTATAGAGAAAGGGGCATTTCACCTGCCTCGTCCTCCCTGTTATGTGCCCTGCTGTGGCTTAGGGACTGCGCCACCCTGATCTACCACTGTGGCTTTTGTGTAATATGAGTCGTGCATCCCACTGAGAGTTTGGGTGTTGAGCTCAGGCCTAGGGATTTGGTGATGGGGCAAGAGGCTTGAGTCCTGGTGCTGGGATGCTACATGCTACCTGTGCCCTTCATGGACCTGGCTCACACATCTTTAAGACTCTTCCATGTTAGGTCACTCCCAGGGCTTACTTGATGCAATATCGCATGTTTTCCTTAAAAAATCCTCTGTGCCTAACCTTTTAAACCTGAGTTGCTATGTAGCTATATCCTTCTATTATCCACTTTAAACTCCCTTCTAGAAACCCTAGCATCCAATTTACAACGAGCACATTAATTTCTTCCACTAGTAGAAAACAGTTTCTGTTACATATTTCCTCTCTTCCAGCCTCTGGAATATTTTTATGCTGCATTGACACACACAACGAAACTGCAGTACTCTGTAAAAAAAAAAGGGGGGAAAATATTCATCTTATTAAACAAAAGAATACATTGAAATAGAAATAGATTGTTCAAAAAGGCTTCACTGGCTATGGTTATTCAAGCTGTAACCTCACACAGTGGAATGCTGGTGTAGTTCTACTGGCTTTATAGCTGATCTACTTTGGATGGAGCGATGTTACAGAAATAAAAATAATGGACTGGAATTTTAAATGGATTCAACAATTTTCTATTGACCAATTTCTGATCTAGAATTACTCTTAACCAAGCCCTTCATTTCTTTCCATTCACTGCTCTTTGGATAGCTGAATCACTGCCTTTTATTGCTCCAGAAGAGGGATCATAAAATAATTTATAACAATAATCAATCTTCTGCCTAGCCCGTCTCAAGTAATCCACCATTAACAGAAGTGGGAGGCTGAGTTTGCATTGGAGACAGTCTTTGGGGGATACTTCTAAGTGGTACATTTTGTGTCTGATCTACTAAGTTCATGTAAGAATTGCAATCTGATCTGGGGTCAGGATAAAACATAGAATTTAAACAACATGCACATAGCCACATGTCTGCCCTTTACTTGGTTTTTGAAGTGTCCATGTTCTCTCTGGATCCCTGAAACAGGAGTTTTTCTCTTGGTGTCTCTTCTGCTCAGATTCTGCATATAATAGTCCGTAAGGTCACTCTCCATATAATGACCCACTAGTGTAAAAAAGATTTAGAAGTGACCTGATACAACAAGGTATCTTCCACAATTCAGTGTGTGGTGCACATCTGTCCCTAATGCTCTTATGCTTCCCAAGCACCTTTTGACTGAAAAATTTTAATAACAGTTTTACGGAATCATGGAGATTGATGATGGGGAAAAGAAACAGTTTTCTTTGAGCATTTTCTCCCTTCTCCCGGGCTGGCTGCAGTACATGCCTACAAAACACGGACAACAGAGTAAGCAACTGGACCTGCCTGGCTCCCCCACCCCGCCCCAAGCAATACGGCTCGGCTGGTCGCACTGGGCTAATTATTAAGGCGACTTTTGCAATTAACCTACAAGGCCCCCGAGGTTTCCCTACTGCCCTGTTCAGCACAGGTGAGGTCTCAGCTGGTGCACTTGGGTCTGTTCAGAGGCAGTGACACAGAAACATTAATAAGGCCTTGAAATACACATCAGGTTCCTGCGAGGGAGAAAGGAGTAATCCCCATTCCCATCCCATGGGCAGGATTAATAACCAAAGACACATGGAAGAAGGTAACCTGATCTAGTTAGCAGTGTCTCCTGATCTAGTTAGCGGTGTCCCTGCTCACTGCGGGGGGCTTGGACTAGATGACCTCTAGGGGTCCCTTCCAACCCAAAACATTCTATGATTCTAAGGTACAGATTGGAGAGCAGAAACCGCTTTCTGTGAGATCAGTGGGTGAGGAATGACCTATTCGCCTGCTCTGAAGGCAGGATCCTTCCAGCCCTACAATTTGCCTTATAGGCATGTCTCCTGTCACTTGTAATTTTGCTCAATTGTAACTGTTTGAGCTGAAATTTCCCAGCCTGGAAAATCTCCCTGGACCTGAGGTTTAGCGAAACTTTCAGCCCAAGCAGTGACAAAGTTTCAGTTTCCACCATTGCTGACTTGGACTGGAAGGATTTGGTTTGGGAAAACCACAGTCTTTGCTGTTCTCAATCATCCAATCCAAACTGGAGGGGCTACTTTAAAAAACCCCAAACCTCTCTTTGTACATACCCAATAGAGACATCCCTATTTTGTGGCTGTCAAACAGAAAGACTCTGCGTTCAGAAAATCAAGCTCAGTCCCTAATGGCTCTTGAAATAAATAGTATTTGATCAGGTATTGGAGAAGTTCCTTCTATTGCTAATTTTCACAATATGTGGAAGTCTCACAAGATGTCTTTAATATCTCACATTAAGCTTTTTTCCACCCCCCTCCTGTAAACTAAATGAAAAACTGATGCAAGTGTGGCTACCTCTCCAAGAATAGGTATTGGGGCTATCTCAGACCCCTATCTCTGCTAACTTTAAACACTCTCCTTGAATTTGGAAACTGAGATGAAGCACATCTATTCTAAGTCAGTCTGCCAGGGTCACTAGATCCACTGCTTCTGTTGCCATAGTGCTGTACAAAGCTCCTGCACCTTCATCTGCATCCTGCTGAGACCTCCAGGGGGACAGGGCCACTCAGATCCTGTTAGCCTTTCTGAACAGGATCTGTTCCCTGCTGTTGTTCATGGAACCAGCATCCAGCTTCTGGTCTGGTTTAATGATGAAATGAGCTTTTTTTCAATCAAACACCTATTTGCAGTGCAGTTTAATTCCTCAGCTAGTTAGCTTTAATAATAGTAATTAGCAGATTGGAAGAGCATACTTGATTTCTGAAGCTTCTGCAATGTTTTTCCCACTGATTACTTGAAGAACAGCAATACCCTGAACCCCAAGCAGGAGCGCAAGAAACTTCTGTACCAGAACAGTTATGAAAATGTGGCAGTGATATCACCATTTGAAGAAAAATAAACAGATATCTCATATTCTCCAAAAGATGTTGATGGATAAATGCCCTGACGATAGAAGAATAATGGTATTTTCACTTGGTCAAACATGGAGGTGAGATCATTCCTCCATGGTTATCTCAGTTAGGGTCAGAGGAGGCAATGCAGTCCTTGTGGGGAGGCAGAAGTACCTGCTGGGGCAATAGTGTTGGGCATGGGCTGTGATCTCAACAGGATCAAAATACAGAAAACAAAACTCTGAGGCACGAAAGACCCAGTTGTTTTTGGAGATTGCCTTGCGTGAAACTTCCCATTCCCTCAAACATGTGAGGTATGTGACAAGAGCAGCCGAAGGGACAAGGGCCCCTGGAGCTGGAAGCTGTCCCTCAGATGCTGGAGAGCTTCTGTCTGGGAGCTGGCAGCAGGAAAAACTGCCTTACGAACGACCTTTAAAGCTCTGCAGGAGACATGTCATTGCTTGTCCTGGGTGGCAGGTCCCAATGATGCCGCCTGTGCACATCTCTAATTTGCTTTGTTACTCCTGACATGTCTTTTCACTTCCCCAAGACTTCTAACACCAGGCAAGGCAGAGGTGGCAACATGACAGGTTGATTTCAGCCAAGCCAAAGGACAGGTTCACAGAATCATAGAATCGCAGAATGGCAAGGGTTGGAAGGGACCTCAGGAGATCATCCAGTCCAACCCCCCTGCTAAAGCAGGGTCACCTAGAGCAGGTTGCACAGGACATCATCCAGGTGGGCTTTGAATATCTCCAGCGAAGGAGACTCCACAACCCCCCTGGGCAGCTTGTTCCAGTGCTCTGTCACCCTCAGAGTAAAGAAGTTTTTCCTCATATTCAACTGAAACCTCTTATATTTCAGTTTGCACCCGTTGCCCCTTGTCCCGTCGCTGAGCATCACTGCAAAGAGTCTGAATTTCCTGCATTTCAAGCAGGGGGATAGATTACAGGAAAGACAGAATAAATGAACCCAGTCTCAGATCCTACCTGCACAGAAACATTCCTCTCTGGTAGTCGCTGAGATGCCCTGAGGCTTTTCTCAGCTGCTGGCTAGCAGAAGGTTGTTCAGGCATCGCCACATGCTGCTGTTCTGTGTCAAACCCCTAAAGGGGTTCAAGCCCTGAGGTCTTAGCCCTGCCCAAGCACCTTCCCCATCCCTCCCAGGGCAGCTGTGGCTGAGCTCTCTCTTGCTCCTTTCATCTGTGATGGAGCTCCTTTCCCAGCTGTATGTGAATTTCACTTGCTGGTTCTTCCCTGTAATAGGAAGGCAGCCTTGGTGGCTCAGGCTGCTGTTATATGGGACCGTATGCTCTGATGCCTTCCCCTGTCATGTCTTTTGGAGACAGGCTCAGAGATATAACATACAAATGTTTGGAGCTCCTTTGTCCTCCCAGGTGGCCCCTCAGTTCTAGAGTCTTCTTTGGCTGCGACATTCCTTCTGCCGTAATGCATTGTAAGATGCATTTATCACACATACACTGCAGGCAGCCCACCGTCCTACTGAGCTTTATCTCTCCGCAGGGACCGAGAGCTACATCACTAATGCAGAGACTGGAGTTGTCCAAACTGGTTGCTCACATGCCTGCCCACACACCTCCCACAGAAGGCTCGCCGGGAAGTCAGTATTTATTTATTCATTGTGCCATGGGGCACAGGGGAAGCAGCTGAAGGGTTCTTCATTACTTTGGTCATTACTTGAGAGCACGGTTAAAGCAGCCAATTCCATTCCCACCACCCTGGCTACAACCTTGTCAGCTCTTCAGAGTGGATGCAAGTCTTCTCTAAATACAATGCGATGGGTTATGGGAAGATGTTATTTGACTATACATGATATTCAAGCAGCAGCAAAGTATACTGCAGTCACACACACATATTCCTGCTAAAGCATACTGCTATGTAGAGACTTATAAAATTTTCCTATAATCCAAACTCTTCCTAGTTGTTCTCTCAAAAACCAAATTAAGGAAACTTACAAAACTTCTGCCAAATATGAGCCTGGGAATTAAAATTCCTATTCTTATTGCATACCAAAAATCAGTGGCTCTGTAGCAGTATTGCTTTTATATGGCGCTTAATTTCCCTTCTCCCTGATAAATGCTCAGAGCTCCACATTTTCTACACTATCTTGCCTTCTCTCTCCTCAGGTGATATCTACCTCAGCACCTTTCCCTCCATCCTGTTAATATCTCTCCACTTGAGAGATACCAACCACATTTTCTTCAGCAATGGCCTGATACACAGCTCATCAAACTGTGAAAACTTTTCTCTGGTTTTATGTGCCCGTGAATCTTCCTGCTTCTATAGCAAATCTGAAGCCCTTGTATGCCAAAAAACTTGCCTAACTCTTTTGCACTGTTTGGTCTAAAAAGAGATGGTGTCTTAACTTACATACCTTGTCTTGAGTTAATAATTTTGTATTCTTTATTTTTTAAAGAAATGTTTATATAGGGATTTGCTTTAGGATGCCAGAACGACTGAGCTCAGTGCTGCAGTTTGTCCGCAGTGTAGGGAGTGAAACATTTGCATGACCAACGTCCTCATTAGGCCAGGTGGATTTAGAGTCCCTGCAGCATAGTAACAGCTTTTCTGCTAAAGGACTTACTCAAAAAATATAACTCCATATAACTACAAAGTACTTATTCTACAAACAGGAAATAAGGAAAAAGGAACAGATGGTAATACTCTGGGTAGGTGACTCAAATTTTGCCCTTAAATGAAATCAGTCACTTAATGCTTTACCAGTCGGGTTATGGCAAGCCAATATAGAAATTCCCAGGGAGTTATGGTGAGATGAGAGACTTCTGGCATGAGTCTGCTCCACCTGAATCATCAATAAGAGGTGGTCAGTGAAAGCACAGCACATTCCAATAAAAATGAGTGAAAATGGTAGAAGTGGTTGAAAATCACAAATGACGTGCTAGAATCCTCTCCACCTCATTTATTTGGTCATATTCTCCATTTTTACTCATTTTCAAACTGAATTGTTATTCATTCTTTTGCCACAGTTGAGAAATGATTTAATTAGACTTTTTTTCCAGTTTTTGCAATGAAAGGACTGAAATCAGCAAAATAGGAAGGCAGCAGGTTTGTCTTCTGGCCCAGCCTTGCTCTGCTGAACTCTCTGGTTGTTAACCCAGCACTATCTCATAACCATGATGGTTTGATTGCTAGGTCTATTGAAACAGCTTGTTCTGGGTCTCTATTGCAAAGAAATCTGAACTCGGGAGATCTCGCTCAGCTGTCACTTTGAATTACCCTACCAGCACTGAAATGCTCTTGACTAGGAGGGTTCAACTCTGCAGCCACTGACTGCTAAAATGCTTCATGGCTTCATCTGCCCCATCTCAATATGTCCTGTAAGGTGTTATTTGCAGCAACAGCTCATATCCAGGCTTGGAGAAACACCTGCAGATCTCCTGGTGAGGATGGGCTGGTGAGGTCCTCACATGACCAACGGTGGATGGTGGGGTCTGTCTGTCCCACTGACTGTCCTGCTTCTGCTCTGCCTCGCAGCGCCTGTGCCACCACAGCAGTGCACATGGGGCATCTGATCTCAGCCCTGCCTTGGTGTCTTCCCGGGTGATGGTCCTACATGCCACCCACTTCTTCAGAGCTGCACCTGGGGATCCTGGATGAGGAAGATTGATCTCCAGGGCTGAAATCAAACTGCAGGAGTTGAGAGAGGCTTTTTTTTTGAGACAGTGTCCTGGTTTCAGCTGGGGTAGAGTTAATTTTCTTCCTAGTAGCTGGCATGGTGTTTTGGATTTAGTATGAGAATAATGTTGATAACACACTGGTGTTTTAGTTGTTGCTAAGCAGTGCTTACACCAGTCAAGGACTCCTCAGCTTCCCCTGCTCCCAGATGCACAAGAAGCTGGAGGGGGCACAGCCAGGACAGCTGACCCCAACTGGCCCAAGGGCTATTCCGTACCATATGACGTTGTGCTTTGGGGGGAGTTAGTTGGGGTGGGGAGAGGAATCGCTGCTCAGGACGGGCTGGGCATCAGTCAGCAGGTGGTGAGCAATTGCATTGAACATCACTTCTTTTGTATGTTCTGTATATTCTATTATTATTATTATTATTATTATTATTATTACTTTTTTTTTCTCTACTGTTTTATTAAACTGTCTTTATCTCAACCCATGGGTTTTACTTTTTTTCCCCCCCAATTCTCTCCTCCATCCCACTGAGGGAGGGGGGCAGTAAGCGAGCAGCTGGGTGGCGTTCAGCTGCCTGCCGGGTTAAATCACAACAGAGAGGCTTGTTGGATTTTTTTTCCCTAGTCCTCATTTTGAGTCCTGCACAGCAAAGGTCTGAAAATGTGGAATCTTGAAGCTGCTAGCAGCTTTTTTATTGTGCAGAATTTGATCACAGCGGCTCTTTCTTTACTGTGTGTTCAGTTTCCTCTCGCATACAAAACTACCAGAAGCACATATATTTGATGAGAGACAAGAGAGTTTTTTTCCAAAGCCTTCAGCAGCAAAGTTGCTTACTCTAAATCTGTTGAGTATTTGAAGTCTAGCAATCTCAGGCCCCGCGCACATCAAAACCAAAACTCCCACCGTGTTCAGCGAGAGCAGAATTGCTTCCCTGTGTGGTGCTTTGCTACGCCAGGGTCTGAACTCTGGCAGAGAGCAATTTCAGATTAATGTTTAAGCTGTGCCGGGGATGATCGACCACACAAACCATACTGTCTGCTCGGTAATTAGTTGAGCACGAATGCTCTGGCGTAGCGATGTTCCAGGAGCTGTGCTCCGCTGGCAGGTCTCGCCGTCAGGGCTTTGCAAGGCGCAAGCAGGACGCACACCAGCTCTGCCGGTGACCTGCAACTGCACACGCGCCGTCTGCTTCCCTTGCAGGTGGCAGCAAGTCAAACCAGCCCACGAGGATTCCTGTGTAAAAGACCTTAAGACCTTGGGATGAAAGGTGTTTTGATGGATTTAAAAAAAAAAAGAGATCACAGTCATGCATATTCATAAGTCAAAGGCCTGGTGAAAGCTCTGGGTTAATGTAACTATAAGCAGTGCAATCAAAGAGCTTTCACAGATGAAGTACTTGCAAGCTGCCTCAGGTTAAAATAACAATTTTTACTGACAAATTTGACTTGCCCCCTCAAAAGCCCCCTGAGAAGGCAATACAGCCTGTTTTTCTGAGGCAGGGATCATCCTTTATTTAACTCAGTTCCAAGAGAAGCTTCCAGTGGTTTTGAATCAACCCCAGCCTGGGAGAAACTTGCATGAAGACCTGCAAAAGTACTGAAATGCCATCGGACCCAGAGAGCCGAGATGAGACCAGATCATGTAGGGCTGGGCTTGTGCTGTCAAAGGCTGATCCGGATCAGGGCTGAGGAGCCTCGGCAGCATCAGAGCCCATCTCCCGTCACACATCCCACGGGCTCCTCAGGCCAGCTGGTAAGGCTGCTCCTGTCGTGCTCAAGCTGCTCTGAAACCTGCTGGTAGGGGGACCAGCTGCGAAGTTTGGAGCTGGTTCCTCCTCTGCGCTCCTGCTGCGGGTTGAGATGCGCAGGAGCTGGGTTCCAGGTCTAGGTCTGATTTATGCTGCCAAACCTTCTTGTAAAATGCACTTTCTGTAGCTCTTTTTCACTTGTTTCCAAGCAGGCTGCATGTTTCCCAGTACCAATGGCTGCAGAGATGTGATCCACCTGCTTTTATCCTTTAATTTGCAGCTGATAACTGAAGACAGCCAATAATACCAGCCTCAGTAAATAACAGCCGGCAGGTACCACCACACAAAGCAAGGATGATCCCAGTTAAACCGGGTGTGCATCTCTTTTTCATTGCTGGGGGAAGATGAGCTTGCACCATCAGTATTTAAAATGAAAGAAGAACCTGTGAGGTTTCTTTCTTCCCAAAAGGGAATTATTTGTCTGCTCTTGCAGTACTGGGAACGGGTGGCACAAGGGAAAAGAAACAGGGAGTTTAGCCGATCGCTTGGCAATGGTGAATGTTTAATTTTAGCAGCGAGTGAAAACTGATCTAGAAACCTTGCTGTCTTGTGATCAGGGACTGCAGGGAAAGCTTTGTGCCCTTGAAGCATGCAGAGGAGAGGTCTGAAAGCAGGGAGTGACCCAAAGTTAAAGGGCAGGATTTGTACTGCACGCTCTGTTTGTCCTTCAGCCCTGCCGGATGGGATCAATTAACAAAGCAAGGCATGATCAGCAGGGCTTGGCAAATATTACAGCTTTTCCAAGACCAGACTCAAGCAGTGAACTGAGATTTCTCTCCTCGGGTGTTGGTCCCCCAGCCCATCTGGAGCTCCTCGGGATGCTCACAGTGGCTCGTGAGGAACTCCCTTGCTGGGGGAGCAAAATGAATGGGAGTAAATTCAGAGTCAAACCCATCGCTTTTTGTGAAGCTACTGAAATGTGTGCAGGAAGATCATTTTCTTGCCATGAATAAATTATCATATTTGAATACTAACCAAGTGGAACAACCTTTCAGGCAGATGTCAGACCTTTTTTTTTCCTGTTCCTAAAAAAAAAGTTTTGTCTCTGGCATAACTGGTTGAATGGCTGGGGATGCCCCACACGCTTGGATGCCACAGGGAATTCAGTTAGCACCCCAGTGACTGCAGGTGCAAGTGATTTACAGGTGCAGCTCCCCTTTTTGGGTGCGATGGGAAGAGCATCTTGGATAACCTAACACCTGCTGCGAAATAATTTGCCTGATGTAGTAAGAAACTGCTTTGGCCTTGCCAAAGGGGCATTCAGCTGCGCAAGATCTCACCGTCTGGAGCACGTTTGTGATACAGGCCCCCAAGGGTTGATGCAAGAGCTTAGCCTGGACCGTGCCCCTCACTGTGCACAGCTCTGCCACCGCCCCTGCTGGCTGCTGCTGGGTGGGCAGCCAGGTTTGATGGCTCATGGTCCAACCTGGTGCAGCAGCCCCAAGTTCTGGTTAGCATGTGCTTCCCTGTCCCTAAATGCAGCTGGCTTCTCAAACTGCTAGAAATGGAAACACCAAACCCAATCTATAAAATTTCAGCCCCCAGATTGAAGGCGATTTGGGGGAAAGTGAGGTTCTTGGAAATAAAGACGTCTGAGGATTTGACCTGAGGGGCTGCAGGGGCTCTACATTCACTGGGATTTTAGAGGGCTCTAATGGGATTTTGACTACAAACATAGCTGTTCCCAAACTTTCCCTTATTAGCTGCCTGCACAATCTTTGGTTTTACAAACCAAAAAGGGTTTGGCCTTTCCATCTTTCCTCTCCCCATCACAGATGTTACAGAAAAAAAAAAATACTGACAAAGCATCCCAGCTTCAATTTTCAGGCTGAAAAACCTTTCATGTCCCAAACTCAAACAACTAGAGAAGCTAATAAATTCTTATTTCTTGAGCACATGTGTTGGCCCCACCCTCTAAAGGTCTGTCCTGGTGAGCATCACTGGTGGGAGATGCTGACCCACGATCGCACAGACGGCACGGGAGAAGGCAGATAATCATCTCTGTTGAGGACTTACCATGCTCCTGGGAGGGGAAATCGCAGTGCCTGGCTTTGAAACCCAGCCTCCATATTGTCACGTTTTACACATCCAATCCATAAGTGCTTCTCACAAAGAGCTACTCCACCTCCTTGTGCCAAGAACAGGAACACCTGGCCCTGCTACACAAAATCCACCCATGCTCCCAGAGCCATGAGCAAGCCCTCTCTGTGGTCATAGCTGCTGATGGGACATCTGCGTGAGCTGCACCCCATCAGCAATCAGTCAAAACAGAGCCTGGGACATGCAAACCATTTCCAAATAAAGATATTGAAGGAGAAGAAATGTATGAACTTAGCAGAACAAGATGACTCTCGTTAATCCTCTGATTAATGGGTTGCTCTTATTATTACTGTTTGCTTAATATATTGACTTCACTGTATGATATTCCCTGTAAGTTGTGTTCCAAGGCTCTAAAATAGCCTTTGAAACTACTATAGCCTAGCACTTCTGCACAAGCGGCGTGCATCCATCTGCACTCTGGGTACCAGCTCTGGAAGGCCGTCGGTCGAAGGCAGAGCTGCTCCCTTGGGTGAAGTTATTCACAGAACAAGAGCCAACAACATAACGATGGTGTCAAGAGGCCACAAGCTTTTGAGACGTGCTTTGTTTAGTGCTTCAGTGAAGTTTTATTGCAATGGCTAATTAAAAGTTCATCGCATGCACCGAACGTAACCAACGTTTATTTGCTGTACAGTCATATTGACAGGCCAGTATTTTGTTAGTATATTAGAATGGTGTGGTTGTTTCTGGAGTGGATTAACTATTGCTTATCTGTCAGGAAAAATAAACATCACTAACAAACAAGTAAACAAAAAAATAAATCCTTGCCTTTCATGATGTGCTAACAACCTTTGGAGCTGCTGTTGCATTTGGCTCTTTTTCTAAAATTTTCCTGAAATCTGGCATGTAAGTTGCAGCGCAGAGCTAAACAGTGTGGACCAGTGTGCTCTGGGCACGACAAACTTGTCTGAAATCTGTCCCTTAGCCCAGCAGGGGCTTGCAGCTGTAACCACGGCTCATGGGTGTAAGGTACTTTGATCAAGGATGAAGGTTTGAGAGGCAGGGCTTCCAAACGGGGCAGCTGGACCGGCCGTACCCACTTAGGCTAGGGGCTGAAGAAATACTTCTGAAGTGTGGTACCCCAGGGTGGCCAGGTGCCCCAAACTGAGGGACCAAGGACATATAGAGATCCTTCTGGATGAGAATTGCAGAGAATAACAAAGAACTGGAGTAAAAGGAAACTGCTAGAGGAAGGTGATTGCAGTATAACTATGCTGCTCAACTGACCCGCCTAGCAGTGTAGACGTCTTAAGCGTTCTTGGCCCGTACTTTTAATATATTTTAATATATATTACAGTCTTTCCAATCTCCAATAACTCTCAATTTTGCCTACTAACGGATGCCAAATTTCTGTACGTGCCTTTCTTAAAAGGCATTTGGGGAAGAAGTCTTATAGCACCTGCAGATACCACCTGCAATTCTGCCATGTCTTCAGTGCCTGAATGGCAAGGGAAAATACAGGCTGGGGCCGGACATGGAAACTGGAGATGGTTTCCTTCTCCTCTGCCAGCTGCTGAGCCAGCAGTTGCGTGCAGTGGACTTGCTGCCTTCCACCTTGCTCACTGGCAGGACCCAGCTGCTTGCAAAAGGAATACCAGCCACCAGTGCAGCAAAAAGGGGAGGTATTGCTTGTAACGGTGTCCTCCTGCGCCGGCAGGTCAAGCACAGCCCTTTCGAGGAGCTGCAATGTGATGAGCAGGTAGCTCCGAAAGAGCAGGGTGCTGGAGCTAGCCCGTTAATTAGCTGTCAGTGTCATCAGAAAGAGTTCAGCCAGGGCCACTCTTCAGTCAGTGGGAGAGAGGGAGCAGCCAGAGATCTTTCCAGCTTGCTCTTGATGAAGGTGAACTCCATTACTGCCATGGAGGCCTGGAGCCACAGCAGAGGCATCCAGGAAGCAGATGTATCATTCCTGCTAATTAAAGTAGCTCTGATTAGTCTCCATACCTGCTTGCAGAAGTGATAAAAAGAGATGCCGTTTGGAAGATTTTTATAAATCATCCTTTCTCCATCAGAAATCTGTGAAAAGTTGTTATTTGTTTGCTTTTGAAATGGGGACTTAATTAGAAAGTGGAAGGGAGAGGTGGTTGTCATATACCAAATGTCTGGGAGCCTGGAACCAGATTTTGGGTTGAGCTTTTCCCCAGTCACAAATAGCTGGTAGAAAATGTATAAATTAGTCTGGAAGGAAACAACACTCTGCACTTTGGAGCTGAAGGCAAACAGGCTATTCAGCCAAGCTCATAAATACCCTTTTTGGAGCTCACAGCCAGCACACAGAGCAATGAGGAGCTCCTCCTGGCAATCAAAAGCCGTTTCTGTGACTAACGTGGGGAGGAAACAAATTCTTGTATCACCTCATCAGGGGATTTGTTTCTTCCAAATGTAAAATTCATTTTAACATAGTCATTAGTCTCTATGAGACCAATCTGCTGGGTGCAGGGCAGTTTGCAGGCTAGGAGCAAAGCACAGAATATTCTGCAGAAAGCAGGGCAGGGCAGACCCCTGCAGACCCCCCCGACCCCACTGGCTTCATGACCCCAGACGAACCACCTTCCCAACAAACACCTCATAAGCAGCAGCAACTACAAAGTTACAAGGTATTTCTGTGCTTTGTGGAACAATTTAGTGCACAGAGATGGAGATTCAGTTTATAATATTCCATGTAGGATGGATACAGCTGTCTCTTATCTATGTGGACAGCAGAGTGGTTGTCCTGGTTTTGGCTGGGATGCAGTTCATTTTCTTCTTAGTGGCTGATACAGTGCTGTGTTTTGGATTTGGTATAAGAAGAGTGTTGATGGCTCACTGATATTTCGGTTATTGCTGGGTAGTGCTTGGATCAGTCAAGGACTTTTCAGCTTCCCCTGCTCTGCTGGGTGCACAAGAAGCTGGGAGGGGGCACAGCCAGGACAGCTGACCCCAACTGACCAAAGGGATATCCCACACCATATGATGTCATGCTCAATATATAAACTGGGGGGAAGAAGAAGGAAGGGGGTAGACGTTCGGAGTGATGGCGTTTGTTTTTCCAAGTCACCGTTACGTGTGATGGAGCCCTGCTTTCCTAGAGATGGATGAGCATCCGCCTGCCCATGGGAAGCAGTGAATGAATTCCTTGGTTTGCTTTGCTTGCGTGCTTGGCTTTTGCTTTCCCTATTAAACTGTCTTTGTCTCAGCCCACGAGTTTTCTCACTTTTATTTTTCCGATTCTTTCCCCCATCCCACTGTGGGGGGAGTGAGCGAGTGGCTCTGTGGGGCTTAGTTGCCTGATAGGGTTAAACCATGACAGTGGTGATAATTAAACATGAAAGGCTCTAGGGTACCTTTAGGAGAGGAATAAGATTCAAAGATGTGGGTAATGTCCTCCTTTTTCTGATATGTCCTTTACTATATCCTGGGCGGTGGTGACCACCTTTGTGTAGAAATCAGAGTGGAAGTGGAGGACACCTTGCACTTACTGCAGGGTGCCAGAACTGGCTTGAGATGGTCTTACACATGAACTGTAAAAAGGGAGGCCTCCAGGGGGTAGGTGTAACCATAGGGAGACCCCCAGGTGTTGAACCTTCAGATAAACTAACTTCTGGAACTACAAACACATAAACATCAACCATAACGTCTTCAAACCTTTTCTGAGAAGTAAATAAATCTCTTTACAGGTAAAATCTCTTTGGTTTGTCCATAATCTTAACTTTCAAGAAAGTTTTGGGGAAAAAAAAACAAAGCCAACAAAACAACCCCCCCCCAAAATACCCAACCCCCCAAATATAGGCGGTCTAGACTATTTCATATTGGACTTAAAAACCACAAAGAATTAAGTCTGCCAAGAGGCACTGAGCTGTCAAATTTGTTATCTCCGGAGAATAATAACTGCAGGATAAGGATGTCTACAGTCTCTTCTGGAGCTTAGCTTCCCTCCCCTTCTTTTGCTTTGTAGGATAAATTGTTCTGCCAATCCAAATTCAATATTCAGTACATTAATGCAGCCTAGCTATGAATGGCTGCTCTCAGCATGGTAATCCACCAAAACTAATCAGGTATGCTATCCACAATTTCTGCCATTGCTATCTTCACTTTTTAAAATGTTTGCAAGAAGCTGAGAAAATAAAAAGGCTAGGCTTTCAAAAAAACTTATCCCTTACTTACAGACTGAAAATTGGAGGATACATTTTCAAAAGCTGTCCTTTCATCTTTATCACAATTTGGTGGATAGTTAGGTGTCTCTACATGGGAATTTTTACAGAGTAATGTTTCTTCCTTATGACTCATGTAATAATAATGTTTTATAAAGATTTCATTTTAGTGTGCCTGTGAATATGCTTGGAGCTGAGCTTTTTCTCTGCAGAGAACCAGTCCTCTTCTCACAGTTTGCATTGTATCCTGATTAGATTCTACTTTGGTTTTCCTCCTCAGAAGCAGACTTTCCATTTCCTTTCCTCAGATGTTCTTCAGCTGCATCACCAGAACAAGGCAGAGGGTCATCTTCCCCCATTGCCTGTTGGACATCTGCTGGTAGCATTTATAAACCTGTACAATTTCTTCTGCTGCAAAGTTGTGCCTAGTGATTGAAAATGTGGCGCATCCACCTACATCAACGGCCACATGCATGGGTGACACCAGCCCACTATTCGCCCTGTGCCCTGAAGTGTCCTGTTGAAAGCAGCAAGACATTGGCACCAATACATATTTCCAGGCTACAGCTGGCTTCAGCCTGGTCAGCACAGCTCTCTGACATGTCTGTCCCCAGTCACCCATCTTGATGGGCCCATAAGTCAAATCAGCTACAACTGGAGTCTAGAGCAGGAAGAGGTGATCAGGGCCCAACTTTCTCCACAACACTAAACCATGGGGCTCTGTTCCCATCCTCCTCCTTAAATACCAGCAGGAGGAGAATTTGTGTCTAAAGATCTGACACCGTGTACCTGAAATAGGGCACCCAGAAATTATTACACCCCAAATTTTTGAATGCAAAATCAGTATTTATTGTTACAAGCCAAATGTCTCAGAAGAGGATATGCCTTTTTAGATCAGCAGTGGTAGGCTATTCTTTCCAAATATTTTTGGGATTCCTGGCTAGCCTTCCCTTTCCAAGAGCACAATCTTATATCCACAGATCTTGTATTTGCCAGTGGTAGCACATAGCTATTTAATGAGTTATTTGTGGTCAGAAACCAGTTGACAAAACTCCAAGTTGTACCAGCTGGCCTCAAAATTTAACCAGCATAATTGTAGACTAATGTTGAGATAACTGCTCCGGATAAGGATCTCTTTTTTTTGTATGAATTAGATAGGAGCAATAGGACAATAACAACAATCCTCAGTATAAACTTCACTCTCTATTAATGACAAAGCCCATGTCACCATAAATTCACTTAAGATGCAAAACTGTAACATCTGTATGAGTAGACCAGCATTGAGTGCTGCTATGTTTTGTCTCTTTAATAATTACTGGCAGCCCTACCTCTCCAGCTACTTTGCAGCCATCTGGAAGATCATGAAAAGGTATTTGATTTAGCTTTGTCCCACAAAACACTATCCAGCTCAGCCTACAAGTGTTGAGTATAGTGATAAGCAGTTTAAGAGCTGTGGAAGAGTTAGTTTGCTTGCTTTTTGGCTGCATGATGTCCTTTTTAGCCCAGACCACAGGGCTATACAGGGATTAAGGGGATCTCGGTGTTCAGTGATACAAGGGGCTCAGGAACAGTCATGCTGCAGGGGATTGAAGACACCAGGGACAGCAGGGGTGAAGGAGATGGCTATTTGCACTGGGATGAGAGGGGTGAAGGTGGATAGGGTCTTTGCATGGTCTCTACTCACCGAGACTCAGACCAGGACTTGGAGGGGGATGTCATTTCAGCCATCTTGTCTTAATGCTGCTGCTGCCACTGCGTGCTCGTTGCTGGGGTCCAGAGCCCAGGCTTGTTCCTGGAGCTGTGCAGGAGGACCCTTGGGTAAGGGCAGGGTGTTCAAGCCACAGAATCATAGAATGGTTTAGGTTGGAAAAGACCTTTAAGATCATCAAGTCCAACCGTTAACCTAACCCTGCCATCCCACCACTAAACCATGTTCCCAAGCACCTTGTCTACCCATCTTTTAAATACCTCCAGGGATGGGGACTCGACCAAAGCACAGTCCGGTGCTTCACACAGTCCGTGGCAGCAAGGGCAAACAAGCAGAGTAAGGACAGATGGATACAGCAGCTCCATACAGGATCAGGCCTACTGCCCTGACATACTGGAAAAAAATCAGAACCATTGCCTTTATGGCTGTCACAACATACTCCAGTTGTCACGATTAATCTCCCACCTTTTGCACCAAAATAATTTTATTTGCTCTTACTGGAGCTTTTAAATTGCATTTCCAAAATTCATGGCATGACATATTAGGAGAAAAGTATTTCCTTTTCTGTTTCATACTGGCTCAGTTGCAAAACAAGTGGTTTCAGAGGGATGGGTCACACGTGCTGTGTAAACAGAGACTTTGCCAGACGAGGCCCCAGTACAGAGGGATACGAGACGAAGAGGGACTTGAGGACATCAGCACCTTTCCATGTCACTGTCTTGCATTGCTACCTTTAACTAGTGCAGATTCAACCATGTAATTGTGTTCTAATTTCTTGGTCATATTAAATACACTTCTAAAGGAAAATAGCCCAAGATTAAAACCCATCCAGTGGGGTCCTTTGCCACATGTCTAGTTGTAATGTTATTACTCACATACCTGAAAAATTTAGTTAGATTTATTGTATACTTAGAACATGAAATTTAGAAGAAATACTGAGTCACAATCTGCTGGATGGGGATGGGGATGGGGTGCTTTCAGCCTGCCTTTAGCAATCTGCCTCTATCATCGGTGGAATGATGGCACTTTTAGAGCAATTCATCCCATCCAAAATAAGCCTCTAAAATGCTTTTTAAATGCAAAATATTTTCTCTGTGGAAGTTTCACTGACATCCATTTTTCAGAATAATGCACTTACCTGTGCTGCAGGCCAGAGGGGAGCACAGAGGCTCATCGCACAGCCTTAACAGGCCAGGCATGAGCAGTACCACACAAGCTTCCCGTAGAAGTGGCCTCTGAGAATGATGAGGATGCCTATGTTTCTATTCCTGCACCCTGAGCTTGGCAGAATTATCAGCATTTTTAGGATTTCTTTTTCTTGCCTTTTGGTACTTTAAAATTTGCAAAGGGTGCTCACACTTTCTATTAACGGAGCATGATGGAAAGCTTTTTCTCAAGGGTCACCTTTACAACATGTCTAACCATGGATGAGACTAGAGGAGATTTCTACAGCTGCTTCAAACTCATATTCACTCATTTTAAGGCCAAGTGGGGTCATGAAGTTATCCAGCCTTGCCTTGTGCATGACACAGGCCACAGCATTTTCTGTATTCTTAAGTAGGACGAGGATTTTCACATTGACAACACTGTAAGGTTTTATTCCTTGTTTTCTTTAATCCTCCATGATTTGTTCCATTCTGCAACCTTTCTCTTCTCCACTCCTCTTTCCCTCTGCTTGTCACGCATCAGGATTCTCCCTGTTCCCTCGCCCTTACAAGGATCATTTGCTACCACAGTGCCTGTGGCTGAGTCTTCATCTTCCTGATGCCCCTCTTCCAGCAACCTCCATCACTTTCAAACTGCAGCCGAAAAAAGTTCTTTCCATCTCTGCTTCTACCTCCCCCTGCCGCTGCCACTTACCTCATTTGTAAGTGTGTGAGACATCTTTATAGAGCACAAAGCTCCTACTGAGAGGTGCAGGATGAATTCTGCACATGACACCAAATGAGATAATTTAACTTTAGATATTTTTTTTAATAAAACTTTTATCTCAAAATAATCATGCCACTATAAGGTCATTGGAAAATAGTTCAAATAATTAATTACAAAACTATGCAAAGGCTGAACTATGCATTTATTTTTGTGTACAGATTTTGCTCTTAATATTTAATCATTTGTAATAATAAATACTTGACTGACATTAGTTTCTGCATAGCATTAAGGAATTTACTTTCAAACTCAATTTTAGGTGTGGAATCGAACCTCCATTGTCAATAATGCTGCAGCAGTATGTTAATGAAAACGCACATTAAGGCTGGGTCTGAATGAGCAGCCGAAGAAGACATTAAAATATTCTAAGAGAGCTCCAGTTTCCTGATATGAATGGTTATGTTTTCTTTTTGCAAGGAACGAGATGTGTTTCAGGCTGATTAATTCTGTGTGGCTGACTTTTAACTGAAGTGTTCATCTACAATTGGTTACAGTGAGAGCATAACGTATGCTTATCCTACAACTATCCTGTGGCTGATCGCACCTGGCAGGGTGTAGATGAAGAGCACCAGGAAGACAATGAGAATAAGCAGAATGATGCCGATGATGATGTACTTCTTGTAATTTCTCCAGATCAGGTGGTACAAACACTTGAAAGGATTTACGAACCAAGAGAAGGATGTGTCTGGTCGGCTAAAGAGGAAGAAAGAAAGAGAGAAAAACTTTTGTAAAGGCAGATCCAGCTATTTCCATTGCTACCTCATGGCAAAATACATATTTGAGTCTAAAAAGGACCTTTAACTCCTGGGAACCCACTAAAGAGTTTAGAGAGAACTCCCACAACTTTCACATATTATTGGGTCACTCTTCTTCCATCCGTCCCCAAGCCCAAACTCCACATACTAGTCAGAATGAAATTCCCGTTCACACTTCATAACTACTCCAATTTAAGGCAAGATATGGTGTTCAAAATTACAGACAAGATGATGACAAGTCCTAAAGGAGAAATGCAGACATCTTGAATGTGAGTACAAAAGCTTTCCAATCATTGCAAGGAATTTAGCATTGCAAAAGAAGTAATGAGCCACTACAAAAAAATTTGATTGCTCAGTGATAGTCATGGTGCCATAACAGTCAGAGCAAGCTCAGGCCTGGCATACAGCCCCAAATACAGTATTTTCAAAAGGAAATTTAAAACAGGCCTCCTGAAAACAGGAGACGAGATGAAACCTGAAATCTAGATAGTTTCCCTGGGTATATAAAGAAAAGCTACATTCTTCTGGGGGAGAATATCTGCACTCCACAACCCTAAGTTTTTTCCAAATGTTGCCCCATGTCATATTCTCCTCCATAACCAGGAGTTTCTTCACACTGTACATTAAAGCTGGCTGCATACAGAAAGGAAAACAATGTTCTTAGGAAAAATGATGGTGTAGTTTCTCCTCTGGCATGCTCCACAACTTGGGAGGTCACCTTGGGAGGACTTCAACAGCCCTGCCCCTGTGATGAGCTGGGGCAACATCTGCCAGCTTTGTGTGATGGGATGACTTGATGAGTGTGGAGCAACATTAACACCTGCAAAATTTGGTGCAGGTTGTCTTTCTTATCCAATATCACTGTAATTGTGCAGATGGTGCAGCAGTAAGGAGAATGAAATTAAGACTGAGGGTCACAAAAAGCAATGGCCGTTTCTCACTCCAGAAAGCTGTTTAAAGAATTGAGGCAATGTCTTGGTCACCTGAAGAATTCATCATTCGGCATGTGGAAGTGAATGCCAATGTAACAGAAAGTCTGTAAATCTAATAGGCCAACTGAATATCTTTTAATTAAAGACTGTGTTTTATTCTGAGGTGGAAGAGTCAGAAATAAATCAACAAATAACCCTCCAGGTTAAAAGGAATTATTGAAAATTGATATGCTAAAGTTACCGAATCACGGACTTGAGTAACAAAACCGTCAGTCTGCATGTTCCAGCTGCTTAAGGGCTTTTCGTAACAATTAAAGACAGGGGAAAAAAGCCAGACTATTGCTCATTTTATTTGTTTTCTTTGCAATGTAGGCAATAGAATTCAGTACCTGTTACAGCAGCATATTTGTTATAATGGAGTGCATGTGGAGAAGCATCCTGTCTTGATTGGCAGAGATGGAGGGATGGATAACCTCATGGTGCTTTGGCCAGTGGTAAATTATGCTCACTACACCTTATTTCTCATTCGCATGTTTCTTTTTAGTTCCCAGACATTTAATCTTTGTCCACATTTGCTCTGGTACATTAAGGAGTCTGCTACTGTCTAGTAGCTCCTAGAAGATAATTTTGGCTTGGAAATTGTTTTGTTTCTTAATTTAAAAATGCAATTCTGCAAAACAATCTGAAAATTTCTCTACTTCTCTGTGTGAGCTTACATGATTAGCAAAAAAAAAAAAATGTGAACCTACAGTACTGGCATAGAGATATGGAGGTCCTGACACAAAGCTCCTTGAGGTCCATTTCTTCCTGAAGAGAATTCATTTGAAGTGCAGAAACAGTTATCTTTTATCTTTCAGTCGATTTTGACTACTCTGCATGCATAAACTACATATTCCATCACCTGGGGGTACTGAGCTGGTAAACGTTAATGCCAGATTGATGGAATTGAGGCATGCAATGTCTTCAACTATGAGGTTATTTTCTTTCCAGTGAGTGCCTACCTAAAATAGTATTTATTATCCACATGCTCATATTGCTTTAGTAACCTTAGGATTTATGTTGCCTAACTTCAAAACTCAGATGCCTAGCCTGGTCAGTCACGTGGGCTCTCTGCATGTGGAGAGGAAGGATCTTCTGGAGGACGATTCATTTCTTTCCCCAGCTTCCATCTTAAGATAGGTGTGTTAGGTAAATGGGATGACTTGCCCACCTGTACAAGGGCAGCTACAAAAGGAGCCTGAATGGCTTGTTTCTGAGATGGGTAATGTCAAGCGAGACTAGCCCCACCCTAATTTTAATTTAATTGAGGCATACATCTCAATTAAGAGTGGAAGTGGGTTGAGACGTGTTGGTTGTGTATTTTATCATAAAAACCTAGATGTGGAGCCTCTCTGATTACTCAGTACTCTGGAAGAACACACTGATTTTGTGGCTTCCAGGTCAAAACACCTCCAGGCTGGCTGTGCAGCAGAGAAGGGGCCACCAGGCTAGTGACAACCTTTTGGTTCAACAGTACATTTGCAGATAAAATGCCCTTGAGGTGAAAACCCTAGGCTGCCTGGGGTTCATAGACTGGGCCTGAAGAAGTGAGAGGAAAATGAGAGGTTGCCTTCACTCATCCTGGTGACAACCTTCTGGACATGTAATCTTTCTATTACGCACTACACTCCCTCTTGTATCCACCTAGGCTGATTGCTTCCCACCAGATGTATTTCAGAGCTATCCCAGTCCTTTCTTCTCTGTAATACAGTGCTTTAGTTTCCATTACTGGGAATCTTTCAGACAGGCATCTTGGGGTAACTATGTCGGGTGAAATGATTGATTAAAGTCTTTCCAAGGCTAATTTTCAACAAGTCTCTGATACCTCCGATTTTCAGGCAAAATTTATACCCTTTGTAGGGGTATTGGGAATTCCACCTTTACACTGTTTTCTCCTTTTTCATGTTTATCCTGAGATATATATCAAGCAAACAAACAAACAAAAAAACCCAGAATGTGCAATGATTATCATTATGATTAAAAATTGATTTTTAGAAGCTTCGGTAGCAGGAAATATAACATCAATTTCCCTCTCTTTTTTTTTTTTAATCTAGCTCATTACTTTAGTAGAACAAAGTACTTAAGCCAAAGTAGGTTAGAAGAACATTTTTCTGAATGCAAAAATCTCAGCTGATATTTTTTTAATGTGACAAATACTGAAAGATAAAATGCTCCTTCTAGATCATCTGCCTTTGTTAAACCACTTAAAATGTCCTCATTAAAAACTCTTATGATGAAAAATAAGCATCGTCATTCTTTGATTGTGAAGTACAAAAGAATTAGAGATAGATTTGTTAAAGTCGTATCATTCCTGTATGACCTGATTCTCCTGTTCTATATGCCTTTATCTGCAAGTAATTAATCTATGCAAAAATAACTAGATGCATGCAGAGGTCAGTTTTCCATAGATATATAGCAACTAAGACACTTTTAAATCTGTGCAGATAATTCTTAGAATCATAGAATCACAGAATCATTTAGGTTGAAAAAGACCCTTAGGGTAATTGAGTCCAGATGTAAACCTAATACTACCAAGTGCATCACTAAACCATGTCCCCAAGAGCCACGTCTACAAGCCTTTTAAATACCTGAAGTCACCTGATCGTGACTCAACCACTTCCCTGGGCAGCCTGTTCAATTCTTGACAGCCCTTTTGGTGAAATAATTTTTCTAATATTCAGTCTAAACCTCCCCCAGTGCAACTTGAGGCCATTTCCCCTCATCCTATCGCTTGTTACTTGGGAGAAGAGGCTGACCCCCACCTCACTACAGCCTCCTGTCAGGCAGTTGTAGAGGGCGATCAGGTCTCCCCTCAGCCTCCTCTTCTCCAGACTAAACAACCCCAGTTCTCTCAGCCACTCCCCATCAGACTTGTGCTCCAGACCCCTCACCAGCTTTGTTGCCCTTCTCTGGACACGCTCCAGTGCCTCACTGTCCTTCTTGTAGTGAGGGGCCCAGAACCAAACAGTATTCGAGGTGCGGACTCACCAGTGCCAAGTACAGGGAGACTTCCCTGCTCCTGCTGGCCACACTATTTCTGACACAACCCAGGATGCCATTGGGCTTCTCAGCCACCCGTGCACACTGATGGCTCATACAGTAGTTTTAAAGCACTTAAACATTAATGGCTTATAGTTACCCTCTTAATATAATAAGTGTAATGCATAAGTTATGATAGTTTAAGAGGTTATCATGTGCCAGGTCAGCTAGGGAATGAGCCCATGTGTGAACTATACTTGAGGACAATGGGCAGATTTATTTCAGCTTCTAGAAGAAGGCATTTCAGCTAACCTGGAAGGTGCTGCCAGCTACGGCTGCCGGCAGCCAGCCTCATCACGAGGGAGCCCGGTGATGCACAAGCTGGCCAAATGGCTTGCTCAAGGTTACAGCAGAAAAGAGGAGAAAAGCCAGGAGGGGAGCAAGGAGACCTGCTCTTCCCTGTCTCCTGCTGAACGCCTCTGCCCCAGCTTGTTTAATAAATATGCTCCTACTTACTTGGGTTTTTCCAAGGGCTCAGGCTCCTTTCGAGCTTTGCCTACTGGGTTCTTCTCAGCTTCTTCTGCTGTGACTAAGTGAAACTCAGCTTCCACTTTGCCCTGGATCAGAGAGACGATACATAAGCATCCAATCCTGGGTTATTATAATTAAATCACAGCAGGATTCAGCTTGTGGAGAAATTATGAAACCAGCTGAGGGTGAAGGAATTTGATTAAAGGAAATAAGATAAAGTCTTTACAGAAAAAGAGAAAGCACAAAGGAAAACTCCAGCACTGAATTCATGACTTATGCTCAAGGACTATGAGGAAAGAGAGGTAGTATGTTTTCTACCAGATCCATAAATATTTTTTCTGATTCCTAAATTACAACATAATTCATCCAGGCAGACCTGTCTTCTGTCTAGCATGCATCCCAGCAGAGCTCAACAGCCAAGCTGGAAGCTGTGCTGCTGGTTTGGACGAGATGCAGTCCATCAGTGGGGGGAAATTCAGCCACTCACAAGTGCTGGAGCAGTTGAGCTATGGGGTCTCAGCTTTCAAAAGGCAGATGGCTAGAAATGAGATGTGTGTGCAGAAATGTGTGTTCATCAATGACCTGGATGAGGGGACAGAGTGTACCCTCAGCAAGTTCGCTGATGACACAAAACTGGGAGGAGTGGCTGCACTGTCATTCAGCAGGACCTGGACAGGCTGGAGAGTTGGGCGGAGAGGAACCTGATGAAGTTCAACAAGGGCAAGTGCCAAGTGCTGCACCTGGGGAGATCGAACCCCATGCACCAGTACAGGCTGGGGGCTGACCTGCTGGAAAGCAGCTCTGCCCAGAGGGACCTGGGAGTCCTGGTAGACGACAAGCTGACCATGAGCCAGCAGTGTGCCCTTGTTGCCAAGAAGGCCTATGGTATCCTGGGGTGCATTAAGAGGACTGTGGAGGTTATCCTCCCCCTCTACTCTGCCCTGGTGAGACCCCACCTGGAGTACTGTGTCCAGTTCTGGGCTCCCCAGTTCAAGAATGATGAGGAACTCCTAGAAAGAGTCCAGAGGAGAGCAACCAGGATGATAAAGGGACTGGAGCATCTCCCCTATGAGGAAAGGCTGAGAGACTTGGGTTTGTTCAGCCTGAAGAAGAGAAGACTGAGAGGGGACCTCGTCAATACACACAAATATCTTAAGGATGGAAGTCAAGACGATGGAGCCAGACTCTTTGCAGTGGTGTCCAGTGACAGGACAAGGGGCAATGGGTACAAACTGAGACATAAGAGGTTTCAGTTGAATATGAGGAAAAACTTCTTTACTCTGAGGGTGACGGAGCCCTGGAACAGGCTGCCCAGGGGGGTTGTGGAGTCTCCTTCTCTGGAGATATTCAAAGCCCGCCTGGACGAAGTCCTGTGTAACATGCTCCGGGAGAACCTGCTTTAGCAGGGGGGTTGGACTAGATGATGTCCCGAGGTCCCTTCCAACCCTTGCCATTCTGTGATTCTGTGATTCTGTGAAAATGTAGTGTAGTCCTAGGGCTAAAAGAATAGGGGTCTGACAGGTGGATTCAGAGTTGATTTTCTTCATGTATGGCCAGAAGATGATACTCAGAGCTGTGACAAAAAGACTTACAGAATTCAGAAAAATCATAATGGAGTATAACTGCAGGTTTACTGCTTGTTTTCATTGTGACAAGCCATTAAAGCTCGTTGAGTGACCAGTAAAATATTAACACTTATAAAGGATCATGTCTTCTACACCTTGCAGTAGAAATATATAATCTGAGTTATTTGGACTCTTAGTATGAAGCGTAGCTTCTGCTATAGAAGTTAGAGCTTCCTAAATATGAGTTAAAGATTTGTTTTTCCTTTGTACTCACAGCAACAAATCTGTTGATAATTCTGTCTGTTTTATGTTACAGAGATATTCTCTCTTTTCCCTGTTCAACCAGGTATGGTCTTCCATACTATCTCCACTATAGATTTAATGAGGCCAAAGGAAAAAAAAAAAAAAAAAAAAAAAAGAAAATTACAGAGATTTAAAGATTCCAGCAACAATTAAGAGTAGGTAAATCAAATCAGCTTAATAAAATCTGTGGTGAATGAAAAGCAGACAAATGGCTTTTCATGTATTTGTTATTTTCCTACCCCATACCTTTGCAGATGTCAAAAACTAAAGTGGTAATCTATGGCCAGTGACTGGGATTCAGCACAGAACTGGGCTGAAAGAAGGATGCAGGTAAAAGGGATCAATGTGGAAGACAAGGGGATCAGGAGATGAAAGTGGACTGGGAGAAAGAGAATCAATTATACAAGAGTCCAGAAAATGGAGGCGAAGAGGGCATTTGCAAGTGGAGTTGCTCCTTGGAAAGACAGTCACCTTCAGTCTGAAGAAGGCAATGAACTTGAAGATGGCACTTTTTATTAAAGCATTCTTCTGGAAGGGACAGAAATATGAAAGAAGGGTGAGGTTTATGAAAACCCTTGGAGAGTCAATGAAAGTCTAGAGAGGGAGGGAGATCCCCTAAAAAAGGGCCCAGACAGGTAAATTTGTAGATGGCTAGGCTACAGGAAGGTAGCTTGTAGCTCTTGGCCTGTGTCCTCACAGGGATCTGGATGGACCTAAAAAGACCCCAACCACACTAATTCCAGAACTAGGCTTCAGGGATGCCCAAGTTTGGGTCCAAGCTCCCAAAGTGCTCTGTGGCCATCTGAGCACATCAGCTGGGGCTTTCTTTCACTAGTTCACTCCACTTCATGCTCTGTTCCATGCAGATGTGCCCCAAAGACTGCGTGCAGAGTTAACTATTGGGATGTAGTTCATGCCTAGATACATGCACTCTACCTAGGAAGCAGAGAAGCAGAGCTGTCTTCCATTTACACCGAGGATGTACTCTTACTGATGTAAGTACAAAGGAGCCTTAAAGACAGGAAGAATGGAGAAGTTGTGTTAAACACTGAGAATTTCACTGTAGCTCCAGATTATACACAGAAAGCACTACAATGTTATGAAGAGAAGCTGCAGCAGAAAGCTCCAAGATAAATGGCTATATGCACACTGAGTGAGATTTACACCCTGCTGCAAGCCTTGCTATGCTAGAGGCTCCAGGTGAATGAAAATTTGTGTGGCAGCATTTATCTTCTTCTTAGGATGATACTTCTAACATAACAAGTCTTGTAGAGTGTGGGGAAAGCTGTCACTGTGCTTTGCATTCCTTGATACCAATTGTATCCCGCCACTAAACCAAAAAGATATTGGCTTAGTGAGCACACGTCCACAGGAAGAGGGGACTGTGCGCTTTCTACTTGATATGTGTCACTAGCAAGGAGAATAATGGTAGACTCCAAAGTCAGTTCCTTTGCCCTGGTTAATGTCAGAAATAAAAAGAAAAGAAATAAACAAGCAGGTGAGATTCCTCCCAGGATTTCCTCAGCTGACATAAAGTTGGCTGGAAACACCTGATTTTCCACTCTAGCCATCCAGTGTGCTGGGAGACAAAAGTGGAAGAAAGCAAAGAAAAAGTTCAGAGTGCTCTGGTTGCCTGGGATTACCTGAACCAAATCTATGGGGCACCACTGAAGCATTTGGAGGAGGCCTATGCATTGGCTGTTCTTCAGAAGCCATATCCAAAATTAACATCTGTCTGTCTCAGGATCTCAGCAGAGCAAATCAGCCCAGAGAAAAGCTGTTCGTCTGTAGTGAGCTGCCTACCGTGAGCTCCCCAGCCTTGATGAAAGGCCACCAGCCTCTGACACGCTTCTGCTGAAATATGGAGATCTTGTTTTCTTCATTTGCTGTCACAGTCATGCCTAGGTCACATCTCTTGGCTGTCTTTGCTGCTCGAGGGAACCCATTCAGGTTCAACTCAAGAGTGCCTGGAGGGAGAAGTAATGTAACAAGACTCAGAGACCAGATATAAACACATTCACACAGCAGCTTCCAGATACATGGAGCAATGCAGCAGCTTGGGCCCAAGCTTCACAGGTGGGGATCTCTCTCTACTATAAACCATTAATTTCTATTGCCCTGTCATCGTCTCATCTGAGTTCCCAATTATTCCCTCTCCAAGAAACGTGTAAGTTTGCAATGCGGTACTTCAGAGAAAGACAAGCAAAAGTTGGGTTTCAAACAGCTCTTTGTACATACCTCTATAAAATACAGGTCTGGCAAGATCTCAGCTGAAGTTCAGTTGCATACTTACCCAAGAAATCATCTGAAGAGAGTCTTTCAAAGTCCCACACCTGAAGCACCAGTTCAGCGGGTATTTTGCGCTCTGTCTTTTCCAAGGAAAATATGTTTTCTCTTTTACTAACCACCATCTGTTTCTCTGCTGGGAGATAGTGGAATGGGAACACAAAGCGCCAGTTGAAGTTGCCCTCTCCTGTCAAGGAGTTGTAATGAACGTCTGTCTCCTGCTTGTCCTCTTCCAGGCCCTTTATCCACCTATGGCAAGCACATAGTGGAATACACTGCTGTCACCAGGGGAGCTGGAGTTGCAGTTGTTGTTATCTGGTTGCAGGCATGATAACTTACCAATTCCTCCCTAACCAGTATGAGATAACACACCATTCAGGACTGCAACACGCAGTGACAGCCCTGGCTTGGGGATCTCAGCTACCTCCAGGCCATGGCACAGGCTGCAGCAGTGGCCAGCGATGATCACAATTTGAGAGTGAGAACATGGTTTTTATTTAGATCAGACCCCAAAATACCAGTTAGCCATTTACTATTGGCCAGGACATCTGTCTTGTTTGGGACCAGTAAAGACAGCATCAGTCACTTATCCACTACTAATCACCCTGTGTTCATGTTGTGCCACACTAATAAACTCTGTGTCCATGTCTCAAGACTGATTTCAGCACTCAGTATTAGAGTCTAAACTGTTAGCAGTTGTGGTTTGGGGGTTATAAATATATGATAAATATATAAACCTGTCTCCCTGTTTTTTCTTGTGACCTCCTCTTGGTTTCTGCTATAGCGTGCACAACATCTGATGTGCAATGCTACGTTACAAAAGGACAAAGCTTTCCTAAACATAATCTTCTTTTCTGAAAAGCCCCACCAAGGTAATGATCCAGCTAGGTATATTTTAGTTCTGAACATGATTTACCACAGCTTGAGTAAAGATTAGCATTTTTGCACTGCATCCAAAGAGTGGCTTTTCCCCTGCAAGCCCCATCATTTCAAAAAGGAATTGGGAAAAAACAGTAACAAGCCCAAGCATGGCATTGCCCCCCGTGCAAATCCATGCCTGGTGGCAGATTCAGTGCCATGTGCACTGTCTGAACATAATGAGATTTGTGTCTTTATCATTAAGGCACAGAAGCAAAAAGTCATCCACTCCTGGCTTTCCCTGTCAGACCACTCTGGCATTGGTAGCGCTGTCCTCATGTTATCATGCAGCTCAGCACAAAGCCTGGCTCCCTATTTAGTTCTTCGATTTTGTGCTCTCAGAGCTACTCTCCTACTGCTCTGAACACGTTAGTTCATTCCAAGTTGGATTTATCTGTGTGAACACCAGTGATTTCAGAGTAGCTCTAAGGGAACTGCAGGGGGGAGGCCACACAGTTGCATTAGTGCGTGCTTCGCCTGGGCTAATATCACCTGCTCCAAAAGGGTGGGACCACTCCTGGTGCCCCACACAGCTTGGTTGGAGCTAACGCAATTTTCCCTGATAAAATACACCCTACAGAGGAGTAAAAGCTGCCACCAGACTGCCCTATCCTTATGCTTACTTTGGATTTCTTAGTATGTTCAGAACCTTCAAAGTGGAAAACATCCTCCCTTCCCTGCTCCACCAGTCCCAGTGGTCCCTGCTCCAGCTCTTTGCATTTGGGCATTGCCAATATTGCAACAGCTTTTTAGGGAAATTAATTTTTCCATATGCCTAGCGCTCTACAAATTTGGATTTTTCCAGGAATCCACAATGACACAATTCCTATTGGCATATTAATCTCACTCTCTAATGGTGGAAACACAGCAAGAAATCTAAGACCAGTCTCGCACCTGAGGTTTCCAATACTTCCTAGCACCACTTACGCCATAATTTCCCCCCAGCTCTCTCTGGTACTTGTATTCAAATCCTGCTCAGAAGCAGAAAGTGCAAAGCAGTACTCCAAAACAGGCAAGTAAGTTTAAGAAGTAACCTGCTACAATCTCAGAGAAGAGCTGGCTTGAGTGTCAAGCTCTCCTTTCGCACCCTCTCTTCTAATTTTATTTATGTGATATGGTTTACTGTAACAGCTGTGAAGCTGTGACAGATGTTTTGTCTGCAGCAGGAGGGAGATGGGGAGCAGAAAGTGCCCACGTGATGTCTTTCCCAGCATGGCTATGGTCATTCACCCCCACACGCTCCCCACATGAGGCTAGAAAATATTTCCAGTAGAAATAGCCTGGCAAACACCTGCTTTCTTGTTCCTGATGTGGTTGTAATTACCTTTTCTCTGATAATGTCAAACCTCTCTGCACCGTGTAAGCTCTTACAGGTCAAGTTCTGCAAGTGTTTGATCTCTGTTTGCTAAACTGGGCTTGGTTCTCTTCTTGTGCCATCTCTGCCTGAGCAGAAAGGAATGACTCATGTCATTTTACAGTTACTTAATTTTAAGGGGGGGGGGGGGGGGGAAGAAGCAGTATCCAATATAGATGAGCAATTGGGCAGGCATTTAGAGCAAATTGCCAAGGTCACAGAAATAGCTTATCAGATATTCTCACAATGTAATCTTTTTGTCTGATTTCTGAATGAAATATTGCATGTTCTTTTAAAGCTAAGTCTTCAAGAACTTACCCTTTTACATAGATATCACTTGATTTTTGCCCCGTAAAGAAATTTTCATCTTCTAGAATTACATCCTCTGTATTCCAGATTATAACCCTCAGCTCATAGCTGAAAAAGAAAAGAAAGTAGGCCTGTGTACAGTCAAGCTCTGGTCAGACACTAATGTAAACCTCTATCAAATCATGCTTTTACAAAGTGAGAAATGTTGTATTTGTGCAAAACTCTTAAAATAGCATCAGCCTCTGGCCTTCTTCTGTTTACAAGAATCCAGTGATAGGGTTGGGATGGCGGCTGCTCCCAGCCCTTGAAGGATGCTGGACGACAGTGGGGTCACTGCCAGCTTCGGAGGGATGGAAAATTCCTTGCTTTTTACGTGCCTGTTCCTTCTCAATTCTTTTCACAAAAATGCTGCAGTGAAACAAGGCAAAGTTGATTTGAACATCATCGGAGCAGTCTCCAAAACAGTAAGCAGCTTGTTAATAAAAGCCAGAGCTCCCTGGGAGGTGCTTTTCAGAAGAAATACCTAAAAACTTTGTATTTGGTGGAATCCAGTGCATTAAAAGGATAGAGAAGCACTGTTTAGAGATATTTTCATTTAAACAACTGCAATCATCTTTAGAAGCCACAGTAAAAGGAATTAAAGCTTTCTCATCGCCTCCGCTCCCTACATACAGACATTCATGGTAGCCATCCAAAGCTCTAGACGCTTGAAATGAAATGTAGATGTTGCAGGTGACATAAAAAATGATACTCAAAAATTTAGGTACACCTTGAGTCATTGTATAAACTGCAAAATAAAAAAATCCCCAACTATACTTGAGAACACCAACATATGATTTTTCTGATCTGACGTGTTGTCTTGGAAATAGCCTCAATCTTAGGTGTGAAACAGTTTGCCCCAAAAGTTACCAGATTACCCTAAGTCATGGAGCTCTTAAGAAGATGTCGACCATGAAAACCAAGCCTCTGCACTAGCCAAAAGAACTTTTCATCTGCAATGCTCTGCCAGCTCCTTGTTCAATTAAAGATTATCAACGGGCAATGTTTTTATAAAGTGTTTGAAGTCTTATGGAGCCTGGAGCCTGTTTTGCTGCAGCGAATGTGCATTTCTCAGCAAAATGTGTAACTCGTCTTTTCATGTTTACTTTCTTTCTCATCATTAATGCTTTGACAATATTTTTCCCTGCTTTTTTAGACTACAAAAGTGGCAGCAACAATTTGGTTTTGTGGCTATAATTAGTTTTAAACCATTTGGGATTGGAAAATGCTTGTTGTTAAGGAGCTTTATAGAAAGTTCTGGTCTGAAAAAAGTAATTGTTACATAGACTTTTTTTTTTTGACAAATCTTGGCTTTTGTAAAAGGAAAGGAAAAGAAACAAGTTTTTATTACATTGTTTCCTGTTCAAACATAAACAATACAGGAATAGTACCTGATGCCGCTTCAGACACAAAATTCTCAGAAAAGACCTTGCTAAAATACTGGAATAAAATTGATACAGGATGGGCTGAGAATTCTGTTGCACATTTTTGTGTTTCGTTTACAAACATTGTTAGCTTGAAGAACTACGTGTAGTGTTGCATATAAAGCAGCAACAGTATCTGCGTGAAATTTGAGGGAAGGTTATTCCAAATGCACCTCTTCTATCTGCTGCTGCTTTATGTGTTTCTTGATCTTATCTTTGAATGAAGTGCTGGAAATACCATAGGTGTAATACTACTGCGTCAGACTAAAGATCTCAACCAGGAATGAGTAAGTTACCTAGCTGAAAGAGGCAGTGAAACCGGAATTACTTCTTTCAGCTCAGCAAGTGGATGATAACATCAGAATTATTAAGGGACTAGCCTCTAGCCACCTGCAATCTCTATGTGAAAGAGGGATATCTTTCTGTAAGAGGTGTGTGATAGCCCTTGGTGAAAAAAAATCACCAAGAGTTCTTTGAGTTGTTTGATGTAGGAGACCAAACCAGATGCTCTCCTTCGACTTGAAGTCATGTGAACCTAAGAAAACTTTCCTCAGGATCACCAAAGTTTGTTGTGATAGTTCTTTTTATAGTTCTTTGCAGATTAGTCTTTGAAGACTTATGCTACTGTGCTGGGAGGAAAGTGTAGAGTATTACCCTTTGGGTTTTCTTGGTGAAATGTCCACTGGGGGTCCTGGCAGAGGCATATCTTTAGGAAACATGTCGACCCACATCTGTACACGACCCTTGAAAACAGAGAAATAAACATCTCTGTAACCTTATTTTAGAGAGACTTTAAAAGGCTTTAAATGTAGTTCTGACATCCAAAACCACCACTTCCTCTATAAGCACCAACCAGCTCACTGTCCTGTAACTATGTTTTCATCTATAAACTTACTATACAATGTAAGGTTTTTTCCCACACATATTTTACCAATCTCTCAGGAATTTGGTGAAGTTGGAATTGAGCTCAAATATTGGCAACTTCAAGGTAAAATCCATATAAAAAAAAAAGTCCAAATACAAGCGGAGTTTGTATTAACTTAATAAACCAAATCATTTAAAAGAATGAAAATATGGAGTCATACCTTGTGTGATTACTGTGTATTTAGGTAACTAGCTGTATACATACATGTGTGACAATTTCCAGGTTGATATGGTACAAAGTCTCATGTATGGTACAAGATTTGGATGCTGTCTCGGTAAGTTTGCAGGTACAAAGAGAAACCACAGTAACTGGAGGAAAGGAAAACTGCTCCTGGGTCTACCAGCACCACCATCTCTGGGCTGCTCTACCTGTTCCATGCCTGGCTTATCCTTATGGTAGAGAGGTCGAGTCTCAATGTGCTCCGGGACCAGTTTGTATCCAGCTCCAGGGATTTCTTCCCAAGCACGTAAAACCTTTAAGGAGAGATGTTCATACGATTCAACTGGCTCCTCTATAGGAAGAGTAAAACAAAAAGAACAAAGAGAGCTGAATTACAATGTTGAACCCCTTGGTAATATGTTCCATTGATTATTAAAGATGGTAATTAAAAATCTGCTTGAGTTAAAAGGAAGGTTTTATGTATCCCAGCTAAGTAAAGAATGGTCTTGAAATGAATTTAATTCTTGTAAATACTGGTACCCACCAGGGCAACTAGAAGATTGGCACTTAGGCAGTAATTTATCTATAAAATACAGAAAATCATTTCATTATTACAGCAACAGTTTCTAACGGGAGCTACTCTTTTTACAGAAAATTGCAAGTGTGAGGCTTTTTATGGTTCATGAAACACAAGGACACTTTCATTTTGATGGAGCTGACAGTAAATAGGCACTAGGAGTTATATCTACACCTCATTTTGCCTTGTGATGGCCACAGCAAAGACTCCCTTGGAGAACCAAATCACACCTCGGAGGAAGAGGGTTGAAGTCTATAGACAAGAACATGTCACCTCCTGACGAGCTCAGCTTGGCCACTGGAGGAAGGGACACCCCAGAGAATGGCACCTCAGGGAAGGACCAATGCTAATATTGAAGGTAGGGTAGATATTGGAAAGCAGAGAAAGCCTTTTGAGCTCTTGAGCTTCTCTTTCCTCCTTTTTTGTGTGGGCTCCACACAAAAGGAACCCAGGTTTTTGAAGAAGGATGTCTCCTAGATTAGGAGAGGGGTACCCAAGTGCAAAGAAAGTTAAGACTTCTTTCTGTCAGCAAATAGTTATCAATTTTCCTGCAGTGTTGCTATCTCCGAGTTGCTGGTAGGAGACAAAAGGTTTGTTTGCGGTTTAAACAGTAGGTACTAAACCCTCCCTAATGGCTCAAAGAGGTGGGGAGGATGACCCTGTGGTTATGAGTCCTAGTTCCCTCTTGTGCACTGACAAGGTTTTGAGATGTGATTTATTTAATCTAATTTTAGCCAAGTAAAAGCAAGATCTTTAGCCTGAGCTACTCAGTCAAGCAGCCTCAATAGCAAGGACAGATTGTCCCATGATAACCCATACCCTCTCTCAGGCACCTTTCTAAAGATTGTTTTCAGCTCTGAAAATGCTTATTTCTTCCCATTGGCTACAGGTAGTCCTAGACTACCTGGTAGTAGTGGTCAGGCAGTTGGACTAGAAGTTTGTTGTAGGTCCCTTCCAACTGAACTATTCTATTCCATTCCATTCTATTCTATTCTATTCTATTCTTTTCTATTCTATTCTATTCTAACTTCTGTGTTCCTAGAGCAAACTTAAATTATTCTTTCCCTTGCGATTCAAAGCTGGATGTAAGGCCCACAAGTATAATTTTCTCCACCTGTAAAGTGGAAATGGTATTGCTTCCCCTTTTGGTACTCCCCTATAGCTCAAATCTGTGGTCTTCATTATTTTTATAGTCCCAAATGATGGTCAGCACAGGAACCCAGCAGGAAATAAGGACCCAGATGTCAGAACAGCAGTCTGGACAAGAGTCATGCAGAAGACTGTGTGCTGTGAACTATTTCTTTATAATATGTTGAAAAACTTGTGTACATAAGTACTTCGGATTTTGCCATCTGGTTCTGTATTTCCTTGCTTTTGGTTTCCATCATCTTGTCTGACGTTGGTTTGTCAGAAGCTCATTTTAGTGAACCAGAATTTTGATTGAGAGATCCTGTTGCTGGCAGTCTCACTCAGGCGTCTGCCAGTGAGGAAAACAAACAACAATACCCAAGTCATAAATCTCTCTCAGGCTAAGAAACCAAAAATGGATCGACTCTTCTCCCTTTAACAGTGCTACCTGAGCAGCCTTCCAGTCGAGGTGCAAGCTGTATTTTGTAGCTGCGAAGGAGAACTTGCTCAAAGATGAATGAAAACAGATAAGGGAGTAGAGGTTTCCCTACACTGCCACAGTGTCCACTACTGTCTCCAAGACCAGCTCCTTTTGTTCCCTCTTGAAAGTCTCCACCCTCATACCTCTTTTCCTTACCCTAAATATAAAGCTGAATCATAGAATGGTTTGGGTTGGAAGGGACCTTCAAAGATCATCTTGTCCAACTCCCCTGCCATGGGCAGGGGCATCTTTCACTGATAGCTCTGTCCCACTCCACCCCTATGTGATATGGACACTCAACTTCCTGGTAGCTTTGCCATCCTTTTTAATCTGGGAGATTTGAAAGCAAGTTCTGTCCAGCCCTCTGGATTCATGGACCCCACAGATACCTGGATTTACACAGCGCTGTGTTAGTGCTTCAGAAAAGCAGACTAAGTGGTAATAAGAGAAAAAAAAAAAACAACAGAGAGGAAGGCCAAGTAGGTGAGGTAGGACTGGCGGGTAAAGTGGCCTGGAACGTAACCGTGGTCAAACAGAAGACTTGTCTGACCTTGAGTAACTCACTTCACATCTGTGTTTCCCTTCCCCCTTATTCTCATTTCTTGGGTCTGTCTGCATTAGTGTTTTAGTTTAGACAGGGAATGAATTTTTGAAAGGACTGTCCCTGACTTCCCATGCTTTGGTCTTCTGTGTGGAAGGACCTCATAGCACGCAAGCTGCACTCCTTTCAGATGAAACTAAGCCAGAAGACATGTTCCAAGAGGGTCCCCTGCACTCCAACCTATCCTGGGCATCCCATCCTTGGGATCAGGCAGGAACTAGTCCAAAGTATCCCCCAACACCTACCATGGGCATGTCAGGACATCAGCAATAACTGTCTCACCCTGTAGATTCTCTGCAATTAAGCTACAGCAATAGCTAATATAGACACAGCCTTCATCCCCACAGTTATATGAGTGTTTCAAAGCAGAGACAGGTTCCAGTAATCTGAATTTAGAGTGCACAGCACAATGGAGCCCCAGCTACACCTTGGGCAGGCTCTTGGTACTGCTACAATGCAGTTGAAAAATTATGAACTTCATTACCGTTCTCATCTTCTGTGAAGACTGTCTGTCCCTTGAAGACTTTTGTTCCTACTTGTATCTCCCCTGGCCGCATGAAGGGTCCACTTATCTTGTAGTCCTTACACAGCTTAGTGAGGATCTCGCTTGGCTTGGTTGCATCTCGCCATGCATTGTACCCTTCTCTGCAAGGAGGGAACAGATACTGAAGACAAATGGGTGAGGTTTTCCTTCAGCAAAGCATACTGGCAAATCAGGGCTTCCCATGCAGAGATTTGCTTCGTGGTCAGTGGCCCTGACATCTGCTCAGCCAAACTTTTGCTTACCCACCTGTCCCAGGTTAGTGCCCCACCCCAGGGCAATGGAGGTATTTTAGTTTGATTTTCTCTGCATTAATTAATCTTTGTGCAAAATGTCCTTGAGGGTGCAGCTGTAGGACAGGGACCAGGAGCTCAACGTCCCCACCTTGTGACTTGCCTCTGTTAGAGAGGCCATGGCAGTGGCCCCGCTCTGCTCCTGCTCCCCCCATCGCCACACCAGTCCCACCAGCCTTGCTGCAATCGCTCTGGTTGCAGCTGAATAATGGAGAGCAGAGTAGAACCCAGTCATAACTTCTCTGACAGATTTTCTTCTTCCATTTGCCCTTTATGCCTGGCCAAAAGCAGTTTATCAAGCAGATATGTTATACACAGGCTGTTTACTATCTAAAATACTTGAACAAACAGGGGTTTTAATTTTAAAATATCCACTTCCTACTGAGGCTGGCAGCGAGCCAAAGCTACTGCTAATCCCTCTGATGAATTTTAATTAAAATATCTCCTGTGACACTTTTGTGCTGTAGAAAGCATAATATTTAGCCACATCTGGAATTTATCCTTCCAGTCAAGTCATTCACTGTATGCTCTGTTGCTATCTGCAGAGGTACTTACATTTCATATTGACTTTGTAACCCACAGGTAGCTCGATGCCTGCTGTAGAAACGATTTTCCAAATCAATTTTAGTTTCTCCAATGAGATCATCTGTTCCCACGAAGTCATGGTCGTAGATCAGGACTGTGAGCAATGAATCCTTGGGGAATGTAGCTTGGATTTCAAATGACCTACAGCAAAAATTGAGACTTATGTGTAGGCAAATCAGTTTTGGAGCCTAAAAGACTAAGCTAATGAATAGAGTGCAAACAATGTGTGGACAGTGTCGCTTCCAATAAGCAGTGGGGTTTCTTTGGTAGTGTTTTATGTTTCAGTGAAATATCTGAATATACTGGAAACACACAGTGCAAAAATATTATCTTCCTCCTGTTTTCCTACCACCCCCTGTACATTTCTAAGATTGTTCCTACCTACAGGAGACAGAGAAATGGGATGGAGCTGGTCAGCTGCAGTGATTTATCCTGAATCCAACAGAGGTGGAAGTATGGAAATTACAAGGGTAGTGAAGCTGTACGTAAGAGTTCTCACATGCTTATCAGAACCCCCAAAAGAGACACCTGAGTCTTTTCTGTTTTCCCCAAAAGCTCCAGGTTAAATATTGAATATAGGAATCTGGGGGCACCCAACAAAATTATCAGGTAGAAGCTTTAAACAAGTCTCGAAAAAGCAAAAATCAGAACTCCCTTTTCACTCAGTGCACTTTTCAGGAATCATTGTTGAGATGTTTAGGGAAGCTGAAAATATAAAAGTGATTTTTAAAGGGATTTGACAAATTAGTGGAAGACAGGACATCCTCATCAGCACAACACTAGCTCAAGATTTCTCCAAAGCACAGGTAAAACTGAGGTTTGTCTCCTGAAGGATGAGTTTTGTCCTTTTTCTCAGAGTGGCCAGTCAATTTTGTAGCAACAGCAGAGCAGTTTTGGGAGGAGAGAGAGGTTTGGGAATGGTCTGGGATTGCTGGAGGTTGGTAGTGCCACGCTGACCAGGGCTTCTAGGGTGACAAGAGGTGGTTACCATGACTGAAGCTACAGCTGTGAAGGAGTTGCTGGCAGCAGCAGCAAGGACCGTCCAAATGAACAGCCCATCCCTAACCTTGTCTAAAACAAACACAGTGGCGATTTCCCATTCCATCTATATGCATTTATAATGGCTGTGCTTTTTGGTTTATAATAACAATGGTTTAGTTGCCACCTCTACTAAGCAAGAACTGTAATCACTGTAAACAAGATGGCATGCTATGGAGGGTCCACTCTGTTCTTGTCTTTTGTCCTTACACTTTTTTCTTTAAGTCTCTGCTTTTGCAGCCAGGACCCTGGCCTAGGGAGCTTTCAGTCCAAGATAGTATAGTTTCTCTGTCTTAATTTTCTTACAGAATAATTCTATCCCAATTCAAAACATTTTCAACCCTCTTAAAACAGGGAAACTTACTGGAAAAAAATCACAGCTCTTAGCATTAACAATATAAATAAGTATAAGGCATTGATAATACGAAGTTGATGTTTACCGACAGCTTTCCCCTGGCTCTCCCATTTGAAAGACTGTGTGGGTTCAAAAAACTAGGTTTTTTGGCCCTAGTCCCAAAATTATGACATTTATTTGGTGCTCTGCTCAACCTGAAATAGCAATAAAGGTTGGGAAATCACTCTTTACTGTGCTGGTATTTATTTCACTTTAAAGTTAACAATTGTATTAATTTGCACAGACAAGATCATTTGTTGCCTCATTTCCTTTCATGAACTATTTTGCAAAACCTCTCACAGATTGTGATGTGTTTTGACTGGTATGAAAATGAAATAATTTATAATCATACAGGATGACACCAATTCTCAACATTTTAACCAGTAGAATTACAAAACATCCAAACAGGCAGAAATCAGCATATAACAAACACTTTGTAATAGTAACAGCAAGAGTGGTGGCAAGTGATAAAGACAAAATCACCCCCGAACAAGAAAATAAGCCATCACTGACCTTCCAAATACTGGGTTTAGCTGCTTGGGAATGTAGTTTTCCCTATCTTTAATTTCTGTGTTGCCCAGTCTCAGCACAATGTAGGGATCTGACTTGCCATCTGGATCAGCTGGGCTGAGGTTAAACGCCTGTTAGGAAGAAAGACTGTGTCCTCAAGAAGCTTGCTTAAATGCAGCATGGTCACAACACAGGACTGTGGGTTTCCTACCCAGTCCTGAGTGTTCTGGACATGCAGAGGTTTGCTTGCCTCATGTAAACTCAAATTTGGCATTTAGCTTTGCAGGCTACTGGCAAAAGGTGATCTGGAGAAGAAGAGGGTTTGCAAAGGTGGAACAGATGTAAGTGCTGTCCCATCACTAAGATGGAAAAAGAGATGAGGAGGAGAGGTGATGCTGAGGAAGAAGGTGGCTGCACAAGTGCATGTAGGATTCCAGAAAGGTTTCCCCAAAATATTTGTTCAGATTCCTGAACAGTGCAAAACAAGTCTTCAGGCTGTATTTACAAGGTGGCTTGGAAGTCATTATATTCAGGAAATAAAGTGACCTCTTCCTATTCTTCTCTTCAGGACAAGGGGTAATGGTTGTAAACTAAAACAGGGTAGGTTTAGGCTAGATATAAGGAAGAAATTCTTTACAATGAGGGTGGTAAAACACTGAAACAGGTTGCCCAGAGAGGTGGTGAAGGCCCCATCCCTGGAAACATTCAAGGCCAGGTTGGACGGGGCTCTGAGCAACCTGATCTAGTTAGCAGTGTCCCTGATGACTGCAGGGGGGTTGGACTCGATGACCTCTAGGGGTCCCTTCCAACCCAAAACATTCTATGATTCTATGATTCTTCTGTTTTGTTTGCCATTGTCTCTTTGCATGCCATTCCTCCCCTCTTAGATCACCTGCAAGTCTCATTTCTCTGAGATACCAGCTCCTTCTACCCCTTTCACTTCTCACATCACACTCCCTCATTATCTTGTCCTCTATATTTCTACCTCTTTCTCCACTTGTAACTTATTCACAGCATCTGCCACTTTGATTACACGCAATTCATAGCAGTCAAAAAATATGCTCCCATTTCCCCCTTACTGAGAAGGCTTTGTTTAAAAGTTTGTCATTTTGAAATAACTCTACTGATTAAAATTGGCTGTATTTGCATAATGTGGCTGGAACAGGTTGTCCATAACACATTAGATATGTCTCTAGCCCTTTCAGTTTGAACAAGTAAAGTGATTCTCCAGTCTTGTGATTTATCATGAGGAATATGCAATGTTTTCTACTCTGAACACCCATTTCTACAACACAAACCATTGTCTGAAATATGATCGAAAAAAAATTCTACCACATGGCTGAGGATTTTCAGAAGCTTCACCACAAAGACACTGGAAGTAAACTGAGTTGAAGAGAAACATCCAAGTTATTTCAAGGTTAAAAGAACATCTGTCTACTTACTGCCACAATATAAACCCTGATGAGGACTTTGACGGAGTGGTTTGGTGGTATTCCTTGGAGGATGCGGGGCTGCCCTCCATCCAGCAAGCTGCCATCCTCAGGACTTGGGTATATGCAGAAGGAGCCCTGGTAATACACTATCTTTTATCTCCCATGAAAACAGATCAAGTGCAATACAAAAACAACCCTTTGAATGCAAATGAAACATCATGCATGCAGCCTGTGCTGCAGCACATACACGTACACAAGATATTTTGTGGTACCACTCAAAGGGAACACGGGCTTCAGTGCACTAAACATCATCTTTTAAATTGTCTTTGCTCTATAACATGGTATTGTCATCACATCTAGATGATTGCAAGTAGTACTTGCATGCTCTTAGCTCTCTCTATTATTATTTAAAGGACTAACACCTGCAGGTGTTCTAAATCTAGCTTTCCTTGTACTGATACCCTAAAAATAATATTTTTCCCTTAACTGTATATTTGCAAATTGATAATTCCACTGAGTTAGTTTCACAACAGTGTGACTGGAATGCAACTGCATTTTTGCAGCCACTACGCAGCTTATATAAATCAAGATTGACTCATGCTGCTGAGTAGCTCATACTGCCTGAAAGCAACTAGCAAGTCATTTGAACAGAAATTTGCATTGCAAACTAATTGAGGTATCAATGAGTTGAATCAGTTCCTCTAAACTACAAAGTGCTTGAAATCCTACTAACATTATTCATGCTTTGAACTACATTTCCAGATTGCCTAATGGTGCCTTGGATCAGGCTGTGCAATTGTTTCCAACTGGAGTAGCTGTGAGGGCCTCCATTTAAATGACTGAAAATTACGTATAAGCTGCTGTAACTGATAGTGCCATAATAAAGTTGCATTAGCAGAATCTGTACTACATAATATAACTCTTCTTTCCCTTCTGTGATTTGAAAGTTTTTTGTAATTTCTTGTTTCAAAACAACAGAGAACACCTGGTGCTGGATGCTGCTTTCATCTATCAGATAATGGGAAAGGAAAAATACGACTCTAGATGCAGTAAAAGAGATAATTCTATTTACAACAGACTGTCAATGTCTTTTTCTTTCATCTTTTGTATACCTGAAATATGCATGAAAACATAAAGTCTCTAAATTACTACCCATTTAATCAACCTTAAAGCTCACCTTAAATTTTCCTATTATTCTGTCTTCAGAGTCAGCATGAACTTCGTCATTAGATTTTCCTCTTAAGAGCTGGAAAGTTTTCACCCAGTCCTCAAAGTTATTAAATTCACTCTCCAAGTCTCCTTCATAAATCTTTGAAAATAAGAGAATGCTTATATTTTGTGGTGCAGTGAATATATTTATAGCAACTTTCTTATTACAGGATGACTAGGAATCCATTTTGACTCAAAATACAGATTTTGATAAAACCAAGGCTTTGCAAAAGTCCTTGAGGAAAAAAAAGTTAATCCCCCACTCAAAACAGGAGCAGTTTTGTCCTTAACCAAAGTCCTTCCCAACTATTAGAATAACACGTTAATGCAGCAGGTAGAAGTGGCTCTAGAAGGGCTGGGATGAACATCCATAAGCACAGTGCGGATATGCTGCTCTTTGCTTCTTTTTCCTCTCTGCAATGCACCTGCGATGTACCGACCCATTCTGTTACGTTAATGTGTCAGAACACGAGAGCAAAGCAGATGCTGATAAAGTGCTGTGGGGTCAGAGCTTTAGGATAGGTAAAAAGACCAAATCACTTTTAAAAGGACGTTTTTTTCTTTCAACACTCTTCCCCTGTAATTTATGAAGTGTTATTCAGTGTGAAATAGAAGGGCCCAGACTAGTGCCATCTCTTAAAAAAATGGAAACAGCAATTTCAAAATCTCAGTCATTTTACATGACCCATATAGTTTTCTTTGAATTCCTTCTGTCATTACCCAACCAAATCTAATGCAAGTTGAATATTACCTCCCCATCAGGGAGGCTGCACTAGCAATTGTAGCAATGCCTTACATACTCTTTTTTAAGTCATTCTTAATAGGCTGTAATATTTCCAACAAGAAATTCGGAATTTCCAAATTCAGTGTTTTACAGGTGAACAAAACAACTGAATTTTCACTTCAGTCTCTCTGGGTGTGCCTATACTGGTAAATTGAAGGTCTGAGGCCAAGTGGGCCACATCCACCCCATGAGACCCCATTTTCCTCTGGGCCCCATGTGCTGACGTGCATTGCCACTATCATTTTGTATGTTTTATTCATTTCAGAGTGTCTGACATAAATGCTTGGGGAAACAGTGAATAACAGCCTTACCCCTCAAGCCTTACTTCTCTCCTACCTGCAGTATTGCTAGGTCTGGAGTTTCTTTCTCATTCCTTTTCAATGTCTTATCCTTCTTCTTTTTGTCTGGATCCTCTTCTATGATCAGTGCAATCTGATCAGAAGTCTGTTTATCTGCAGAGATTTCATGACATCGTGTATGTTTTTAGTGAGCAAAGCACATCTAATGCTTCAGATAAGGATGCAAAATAAATTTTGAAGATTCCCCCTTCACTCCTTCTCCATTCATTCTTCTACTGCCACACACAGGGTCCTCTCTTTTCCCACCACTACTCCCAAGCAGAGAGGTGGTGTTTTATCCCCTCTGAGGCTTCATGATGAGCTTGGTGGACCAAGTGTGATGATGTCCAGCACCACTCCTTCCCTTGCTGGCCATCTCCCAGAACACAACTTTCCTTCCTCTCTGACTCCTCCCAGACACAAAATAACAGATCTTAACAGCTTTCACATAAAATGTAAGGCTTATACAAAACTGGAAGCTGCTATTTAGGCTGACTAGTACTTCAGATATCAGGTGATTGAAGTCCTTCTCTACATAAAGGCATCACAAAATAGAGCATATCTCACCTTGGGAAAGCTCAGAACTATGAGAAATGGGAGGAGGTATCTGACCAGCCTCAAGCCAGACTCTGAACACTGAGAGGGGACTTCCCAACAAAGAGAGGGAGAGCCCTCAAAAATGGCACTAAGATGGTTCAGTTCTCTGGCTGAAATCTGGATTTTGAGTTCACTTTACTTTCCTTTGTTGAGTAGTTCATGTGTGTTTGATACCACTAAATATTTAAATATATATATATATGTATCTATTATATCAGTGCTGTCCTATATGTATAATGTTTATCATCATAGGTGAAAATATGTAAGAAAAGCTACCAGAAGAGAATTTACAAGATCTGAAGTCATCAGTCAAAACCAATATGCCACCATTGCCTGAATAGCATGTGGGTGGGTGTCACAATGTCAAGTAAATTTCAAATAGTAAGTGAACATCACACCTTTGTAGAACATTTTCTATCTAAATATTTCCTCCATGTGAACAAGTGAGTTTCACTCAGAAACTGATCTCCGCCTCATCTCTCAGCAGCCCTGATGATCACTGAAACACCATCAGCTGCTATTTCCAGAATGATACCATCTAACATTTAGGTTGTGCCTTCCATCCAGAGCAATCTCCACACCTTCTTTAAAATAGAAATCACCTCAATCACTGGTGAAGAGCAGTCAGCTCTGGCATGGGAAGATGCTATAGTTCAATTCTGAATAGCAGCTTTGTGTAAACTTTTGTTCTATTTCCCAGTCTGCTCAAGCAGTCACATTTGTCCAAACCAAATTTTTTTTCTAGAGTTCTGTTTGATTGTAGGAGGACCTGTTAAGCTATGGAGTATGCATGTATGGAGACATATATACATACATACACACAGAGCCTATTTCTGGCCAATTCTTTTAGGTTCTTGTGCAAAAAGTTTTCTGCTAGAACCTGAGCTAGACACAAAGGTTTTCAGCTGTGGAAGTAACACACATGACTACGGAGTCTCCTAGCAGAAGCTGTTCTTACATCATTGATCCTGAATTGTATGCAAAATTGAGAGTGGCTTCTTTTTCTGATCCTGTTACAAATGCTACCTGGGATTAGGATAATCTCCACCTTCTGTCACTTAGGACTTTGACTTTGCAAACCTTTGTGCATGAGATTGGAATGACAGGAAACTCAACCCAACACTGCCTGTGAAGTTTTAACCTACCCACCATCTGGTCAGAGGAAAGAACTCAGCATACCAGCAGTGCTGCATTACCAGGCATTAATTGTTGATGGTAAAATAGTAGAGAAACAAAGTATTAGCAGTACAAAATAATAGAAAAATGCAAGTAATTTACTTACTGTCTTCAGGTTTTCCCTCACTGGAAATAATTCCTTTTGCCTTTCACAAGAAAAAGAAGATGGACAAACTCCTCATTATGAATGTAACACTGAAAAGGAATCATTCAGCAGTAAATTAACACTGCTCATCCATGAGAGTTTTGGGCACGCTGGGTGACTTACCTTTTGCATTTTGAGCACAGAAGCATAGTATTTTGACCACCAGTCAATAACATTTTCAGCTGATTCATCTGCAATCGTTCTTTTTCTCCTCTTTGTTGACTGACGAGTGGATTTTTTCATATCCTACCAAAGCACGGGGAAAACACTGTTGAACTCTAGACCTAATTAAAACTAATCATCTGACTCATGACATCAAACATGAACAGATGTATATGAAGAAAATGTCAATCTCCAAGAGCTAAATAAAATTCAATATGAATTTGTGTCTCTGTCTTCCATTCCAAGACACTTCATCATGATCAGCATATTATTAAAGCTATCTCTGTATTACGTACTGATGATGCCAAAACTTTGAACATTTGAGACATTGCAACAGGAGCAACCCAGGCAACAAGCTACATAGAGAAAAAGATATTCTACGTAAAGAAATAGATAATGATGTTTTAAGGGATCTAAACAGCCAGGTACAAATCAGTTCCTTCCACTTAGGCCTGCAAGAGTTTTAAGAACTCCCATAGTCTTTTGCCTTTATTGCCTTTTGGAAGGAAAAAGAGTTCCAATAGTTGCTGCAATTCAGCTGTTCTCTTCCTACAAAAAAGCTAAAATTGGATCCTGAAGACCACCTGCTCATGTGGCAAATCTTACTAACTTCATTCTTGCTTAAAGATTGGCCCTCATTAAATAAAGCGTTTCATCCTACTCCCTTACAGAGAGTTGCCAGCTTGGCTGGAGAGACCGAAGCAAAGATAGATAATTGGAAATGATAGATAGATAAGTGGGAATGATAATTAATATGACACAGATGGTTAAACTACAGGGTTGCCTCTAGGACTCCTCTCTTACTATACTTTGCTGTTGTACATTAAAATTACTTTGTACCAGATGAAAGATGCAGACTGGCGTGTACATTTAGGGAACAAGACATCCCTACAGTTTCTTTGACCTCCTAATTATGAAGGATGCTGGAAACATCTGACCACTGAAACATCAAAGGTTAAAGAAACATAAGAAACATGCTTTATGTAGCTGCAGAAAGAGCTTCTGAAGTGAAACTCAGTCCTGCATCTCTTCTTTTATTGTTGTTAATAAAAGAGTGTTTGTGATGGGAGAAACTACAGAGAAAGGAGGAGCGTGTGCACCTGAACAAAAAATAATCTAGAGCACAGTAAACACCGTGCTGACAATTGCCTTGTTTTCCTGTACTTTCCTATCTGCTTCTACCCACAGGCTGACACCAGTTTTATGCTTTGACATAAGATCTTTTGGAAACAGACTTTCTGCTCCACGTTTGTACAGCATCTAACACAAGGGGGCTTTCATCCCTGCCTAAACACCATGGACACAGAAGCAGTAATTCACAGTGAGAGTCTGGCAATTAAGTGGATCATTCAAGGCCAGAAAAACCAAAAACCCTGCTACTCCAGTAGCACTTGCCCATGGGATGAACATCCAGCACAAAAGGAAAGAAAGGCAGTATGTATTAAAGCAATGAAATGACATGGGCTCAGAGCAGCATTGATAAGTAGTTCTCTCAAGGGGCAGCGAGATAGTGTGCGTGTTAACATCAGTACCCAGAATCTCTAATCCTGAGTGAAGTTACCCTTTTTTAAGGAAGGGCTAAAGTCTACAAGACTGCAACAGAAAGTTAGCTAGCAGCTTCAGCTATACCCACCTTCTGTTTTCTCTCTTTCCCTGGTTCAGTGGCAGAATGTGTTGTGAGATATGGGTCTGGCTTTAACACTGTACATTTACCCTGCTCCACATCAGCGTAGATGTGATCAGCTAAAAATTGTTCCTCTCGGGACAACTCAGCAGGCTGGGATGACTCAGATGAAGCTGAAATCGAAACTTGGAAAGTTAGCCAAGATTTTGCCAGAAATGCATGATATCATTAAGGGTTTGACCATACACTCAACACAGTAAAGCATATCTTCCAAGTACGTGCCTAGGGTTAAACCTCTGAGCAGGTCCTTTGTCTTTTTATTTGGAGTCAGGACTGGACATTTACCTTTCTCAACTTCTACAATGTCTAGTCTGTTTGGTGTAGCTTGAGGACCCAGCTGGGTCTTACATAGGAATTGCTTAAGGCAATTGATGGTGTGCGTTCCAACAAGAGTACTCCTCCCAAAAGCTCTCCAGTCGACCACGCAAATGCTTAGTGGAGGATGCAAGAGTTCATTTTCAGGCAGCTCCTAGTGGAGAAGGACAGATGGCAGCATGAGAATTACTAGAGAATACAGAACACAAAAAGAATATTTGCCATGCACAGTAATGAGACTGTTACTCTCACTTCTTCTCCCCATACTCAAAAGCAAAATGCATAGGCAATATAATTCTGTCCACAGTTTTCTGCAAAGTCTGGAGAAAGCCATGTTCGTAAGAATACACAGAAGACCATATGGACTGTGCTACTGAGTTGAGTCCCATGCTGTCATATACAAACTTTTCTGATCAGAATAAACCGGAAGAATCAGGAACGTTCAGAAGGAACGAATGCTGTGTTGGAAGCTGTGAGCCTTAACACACTGCTGTTTTGTTGAAGGCTATTAACCCTACCTGCCTCAGTTTGCCCAACCGTGAGATGTGGACACTGGGTGGTTACATGCTTTATAGGATTAATTACAAAAGAGAGAACAGCTCTTTGGACATGTCACATACAAGGGAAGCCAAAAATACTGTAGCAATTGTACTTCAGTGCCCACATTAATGTTTTGACATCCTTTTGTCTTATAAATAAACTTCTCTCTTGATGCTAGCAACTAGAGCAAATTGAACAGAGTATTTTTTTCTGATTCTGACCTTTGTCCACTGAAAGCACCAGCTCTTATAACGCAGCCAACAAGCGATAATTAAATTCTAGTCCGTAACAGCAAGTGTTACAATACGAAAAAGTCCAGAGCTCATGAGCCAGAAATGATCAATCCCCTTAACAGCCCAGTAACACAGGAAGGAAAATGAAAACTGAAAGAAAACAAAGGAAACTGAGCACTACCCTGCAAAAAGGGAAAGGAGCAGGGAAAAGTACTAAAAATATCCCTGCTATCTGCCAACAAATTCCAACCTATCAGTAAAAATCTGTCTGCAACATATTCCCTTGCCTACTTGGGACATAACATGAGGAACATCATCTTCTTTTAACACACATTTGTAGCAAAAGTCTTTTAAAGCATTTTCAAATCAGTAGCTTTTGTAGAAGAACTGATGCCCCTTAGTATTTAATCAAGACACAGAGGAAATTATTTGACAAGAAAGGAAGGAAATTAGTAATTAACACCTTGCCTAACCAGAGAACAGACAGGCAAGGAGCAGCATGCTGTACGCACCACTTCAAACCAGTCTGCAAGGCCACTGAAATTGGGATTTTTCTTGTAGCTCTGGATGACAGAGGATTTCACTCCTTTTCCTGCACATTCTATGAGAACCTGGGGGCGATCTACAGAGAGGAGCTGGACTTTCTTTAGCTCTCGAACACCCCAGAACAGGACCTGTGGTGGGCAGAGAGAACTGTCGGTAGCCTGCAGAGACCCCTCAGTCTGGGGGAAGCCACTGCTGGGATCCCATCACCTCGTATCCCTTTGGGAATGCAGGACTACCAGAAAAAAAACCCAAACAACTTAAATCTGATATCAAATAACCGTCAGGATTATGGTGGAAGTTAAAACAATTAATAACATCCAACTGTTATCGAGGAGTTATTGCCGACAGCAACGCATAATAATCACATCTGCAGAAGTCGTATTTTCAGCAGGGCAAGGGGACATTCATCCGAGCAGCAAGGGCTTGGTTTGTTTAAAGTGTCAGAGCTGTTGAAGGAACAAACAAATCCCTTACAAGCAGAGGTGATTAACAGAGCTTTGCCAGCTGAACTAGCCTTCAGGTCTGCAATGGATGGCAGGAGGTCTCCAAGCAGCTTTCCTTCAAAGGGCTGTGCTCCTAGTCTGGAGGACAAGGAGACTGTGTCTGTAAAATAGGGGTCTGCAGAGAAAATGGGACTTTATACAGCCCATACTCGGGGTTGGGGGCAGCAAGAGATGGTTACGTTACTGCTGGTGAGAGAAGTCGTGAATCTCATGAACCTGAAATGAAGCCTGGAACGAAAAGAGAGCACTGGGGGCTTTATGGACAACTGGAACGCTGGCAGGATTGAGGATCTGTGTGAGTCAGGGAGTGGCAAGGGGCATGGGAGGGGCATGAGGATCAGTGAGATCAGGCTCTGTTGCTGGAGATTCCTGGCTAAAATCGGGGCACACTTCTGCAGTTACGATGGCTCCATGGCCTTTTCCACCAGTGTGTGATACAGTTTATAATATCCTAATAAAACCAGTTGTGTTCTATTCATTCTGTGTTATTTCCTTGCTGGATACCCTCCAGAGTTCATATTTCACTGTATATACATGCACTTCAACTATAAACCTGCTCTCATAGCAATTTAACTATCTGGATCTAGAAGTAATTTCCTTGATTTTAAGGTGCCCAAGGTATCAGAGGAGTGGAGTTGTCCTGGGCTCCCTCCAGAACCAAAGACAGAGATTCACTCCAAACCATAATTTATTCTCTTTAAGATCTCTGGAAGGGTGGCTGCTCTGCTCAGCTGTCCAAACAAGAAGCCTACAGTGAGGATGCTTCTAAGGTGGGTGCCTTAGAGTTAGCTGGGATGAATGTCACGGCAGCATGACACAGAAAATGTGCAAGCAGCACAAAGCAATCACACTGCCAGGGCAGCGGGAAGGCCTTCATGGCACAATACTTAGGGGAACATCTAAGTTTAAAGATTTAAGCTGTCCCTCTAGCATCAGCAGAGTAGTTCATGGGCTTATTTACCTTGCAGGGTTTGGTGGAAAAAAAATACTGCTAACAAATTTCTTTCCTATGTACAGAGAACAGGAGTTTAGCTAAGTGATACAGCAGAGCTAAGAGCTCTTCTCTTTCCAGCAGCTCAATTGCTTGGTCTTTGAAGGCAAAGCTGGAACTGCTTCTGGGCTCCCGAACAAGTATTTCTGGGGACGTGCCACCAGGTTATGCACGCAGGGTCTGACTTGGCACAGCAAAACGGGCAAATAAGCAGCTGGTGTGAAGGCTGCAGGATGAGTGAGAGGGAGCGGTGAGGCTGGGCAGCATCCAGGCCTTAAGCTGACATGAAAAGCTGCCACATTTCCCTGCTTTCTAACATAAGGGGACTTTGGGTCCAAATGGGAGCTGGCTGCTCTCAGGTGCAATAGAAGATGGGAGAGAAGGAGCAAAGATTTGTATGCAGGCAAGTCACTTTGCTTGGCTAAAGTTTGGGACCCAGGAGAAACCTGGGAGGTGACTGATGTAGAACTTGACCACAGTGAGATCAGGTGCAAGGGGAAGCTCTCCATCTCCTGCAGACACTTCCCTGGGCTGCACAGAGCGCAGGTCCATCACCCATGCTCTGCTACAGGAGCAGGTCAGGACTGAGACGTAGCCTTTTGCTGTCCTCAGGTGGAAGCACTGCCTCACATGCCCAGCCTCTGAGACTCAATTTGGTCTGACTTACCACATATATTTTGGTGTCCATATGCTATTTTTACCTGATTCCTATTGATCAGGATTTTAAAATCATCATCCCTTACTGTTATGGCTCAGTAAGACAAAAAGGTGATGAGAGCTGGAAATGGAAATATTCTAAGTAACTCACCTCCACTCTGTACTTGCTTAAAACAGGTCGGATGTTAGCTGGAACTGGGTAAATCTGGCCAACATCTGGAGGATCCAGTGGGGGAAGTCTGTCTGGATCTGACTCAGGAATCTGAAAAATTAAGCAGTCATAACTTAAGCTGGTTTTTTGAAGAACAAAGCCAGTACCAGAAGTATCTGTGAATGGTACATAGAACACATCAATTTAAGGCAGTTTTAAAAGACCTGTTGCAGAGCAGACAGGTTGTGCTGTGAGAGGAATGTGACCTGCATTGCTGTCTCCCATGCTGTGATGCTAAAACACTTGGCAGGAAGAGTATTCAATAGATTGGGTTTATGCACCATTCTGAAAAAAGCCTCCTTTGTCCTAGCAGGACATAGTCTGCCCTAAAGACATGTGTGTACTGAAGCATGGTAATTCTATTTATTGAAAATGGAAAGCATGGTAAAAAAAATTAATAAAAATCCTGTGCAAAACTGCTTAGAAGGTTTTCACAGGAAAATTCTAGATTCGATTTTAGTTAAAAAAGGCTGGTGAACAGACAACACACCTCAGCTAAACCGCACATCTGCCAGATGTGGAATAGTTCTCCTGTGTTACTGCATGCTGTCAGCATTTGAGAACTTGCAAATCCCATCCCCAGTGTTAGGGCTGGATCTTCTCTGTGCAACTACTAAAATCCTGCGGCAGGCGGCACTTTTGTTCTTCGTGTGTGATTGCATGGAAGCCAGCCCCATGTTCAGGAGCTTATTTGGGCGCAGACGACTGCCCTGTGCCAGGTGGGTGGGAGGAGAGCACGCTCCGCCGCAGCTCCCAGGCTTGAGCATCCCTTTGTCTCTTGCCATGCTCCAGGCTCTGCTGCCTGTTTGGTTCACCTTCTGTGGGAAAGCTCCCTGGCTTCATTTCCCAATCCCTTCCTAATTTTCAACAGTGTGTTTATGACCTTCTCAGTCCATGCAGGGCAGATCTGGAGCATGGCCTGATTTAGCAAATTTCTACATAAAACAGTTGAAGCTGGGACCTGATGATCAATCCTACCAGAAGCTCAGGCTGTGAAAGCAGAGAACAGTAGCAACAGAGGTTTCACAGGTGAGCTAACAACCTACAGACAGAGCTCTCCTTGGCTTTCACATGAAGTACGGTACCTAAAGCATACTGTACATACGTCTGCTGCGAAAAAGAAGCACGACTTCTGGAGTGCTTCAGCGTTCCTAAGCTAACTTGTCACTGTTGAAAGGTGAAGCAGCTGAGGTACAGCTCTCAAAGGACCTGTAAAGTTGACGTCTTCTGCTTCTTTTAACCAGTCCATCTTAAAGTCTTCTGCTTCTTTTAACTAGGCCATCTGCCTGTTATCTGCAGCTATGTACATTTGTGGGGGAGTTTAATTAGCATAAAGGAGAAAGGATGTGTTCCTAGTACCTTGTAGGTGAAGGAGGAGATGGGTGGAAAATGAGTCTTCTAGCATAGCACCTGCAGCATATGCGAGTATTCACATAATTAACAGCAATAATTCACAAGCACATGTTTACTGCCTTTTTTATCAGTAAAAATCCAAAGCAATTCATTTAATAGATTTCATGGAACTTGAGGCCAGAGATCTAGGTCTAGTTTTGTTGTTCCTCAATGCATCTGGTTTCTATCAGCCACCTCTCTGATGCTGTTTAAAAAGCCAAACAGGAACACACCACTTTTTGTGAACAATACTGTGCCTGTCTAGAAATCCCCCTGCTCAGCTTTAATTTTATTCAGAGCTTCCAACTCTGTGTTAACTGACATTAAACACTCCAAAAATTTACCCCATAATAGATTAACAGGTACTTTAAACGAAACAAGAGGCAAAGACCACCTGAACCAGACCACATACCAGGTTCATGTCCTTGCACACAGACCACATCTCAGGGCACCCACTTCCATTGCATTATCTGACTTGGGTACTGATGACAGGCGATGAAGGAAAAGATATTAATCTGCATGAAACAGTGACTTATGCATAAGTAATTTCTAAACTGCACCATTTTTAATTTATTTTTTTTTTTAACTAGAACATACATAGCTATTTGTGTCTCCTCTTACAGCTGTGAGAAGGGATTAGTTCCAAAGTACACGGCTTAGGAGAGGAAGGCTGGCGAGATCTCACATTTGAGGACAGAACTGCCTCATAAAGAGTTTATAAAGATTACGGCCTCAGAATGAGGACAAATCAGTGCTGAGAGATTTTTGTTTCCATCCTCACACAGAGCATCATCAGGAAGCCCCTGATGTTGGAAGGAGCCACCGGCACATCAGCTCTGGGAGTGCTTTGAAGCCTGGCAGATATTTTCATATATATATATATATATATATATATATATATATATACACACATCTTCCTGAAAATTTCTTTAATGTCTATAGTGCTATTATATGTGATGTGAGATGCTCTGGAGTGTTGTCACTGAGAAGAATAATACAGAACATGAAGATAAAGACTGCAGGGTCTTCACTTCCAGTTCTTCTCAACTCTCTAGGGAAGTTTTAGGGGTATATTTGGATATATCTCAGAAGCAGTGCTGCTTCTTTTGTCCCAAAAGATGGCAAAACAAATTACAATGCTCTCTCTTCACCAAAAAGTGGGTTTCAAGAAAAAAGCGGAAAAATTATAGCTATGGTACTAGACTCTATCCCTAGGTACCCACCATAATGAGGAAATATTTCACATGGTGTCATATTTTAGGCTTTCACCAAGAACATAATTAGCCCATCGTGCTTAAAAGCCTGTTTTACCCTGGGAATATCTCCCAAACATGTCACTGAGTTCCACATTTTTCCCATTTCAGATTTCAGAATAAACTGCTGTAGGTTTTCAGCAGAGACATTTCCTCTAACTGGTGGCTCTGCAAATTCCACTGAAATTCCCTGAAATCCCAGGCACGATACACCCCACTGATGCACCCAGCAGGCTAGCCCCAGAGGTACGCTGAATTTGCCTTTTGTCTCGTAGTTGGAAACTAGTGTAGAATTTCTCCAAATATGTTAGGGGTATCTGAAGTCTCAGTCTCTCTAATCCAATCCTTATTATTCACCACTCCCTTTTCCTAAGAGGAAAAGTAGCACTGAGAGCTTTGAGGTTGCTAAAGTCAGGGCCATGTGCTACTCCAAAGAGCAACTCATTGCAATGGCAGGAGGATTTTCACAGTTGCTTCTCAGGCCAGAGCCTAATTTAGAGCAGGGCAAGCGATGGGCAATTGAGGCTCGGAGCTCAGGAGGGGCTGGCAATGGTGTGTGCATGGGCAGTGGCCCCTGTTCCCCTGGCAGGGTGGAGGCGGTGACAGAGGTTGCATGGGGACTATGGGGTCCAACAGCAAAATGATCCCACTCCAGTTGCAATTCCCACTAATTCAAGAGGGTGATGAGCCTTGATGCCATGGCTGCTTTTTTGAGCCCAGGTTGTAAAACTGTAATGGTCCAAAAAGCCTAGATTACCTCCAGAAGCTCAAATGTAGCAAGAAGGTCTCCTCCTGAAAGATTTCCACAATACACTGGGTGGTAAGAAAGTTTAGGTGGTTCATAGTTTTGATCAGCAAGTCTCACCACAGGGGCAGCCACTGTAGACCCAATATATTCTGCTTTACCCTAAATAAAGGAGAATATAGGTGTCAAATGCATTTTAATTTCACAGCTGTCATAGGAGCCAAGAAGATGCAGAGTTTAGTATTTGTGAAAAAGCCTTCTCCTGAAGTAAACAGCAAAATAAAACACAAGGCAGCTATGAAAATGGAGGGGTTGAGTAGTTAGTACTTCTACAAAGCATCCAAAGTTTCTGAGCTCTACATTCAACCACTGAGACTGTGTCAGAGTTTGCATGGTCAGAGATAAGTCCGTGTCTCCTCAGACTTAGGCATAATATTTACACTTGTGTGCAGGGGAGGTGGGGGCAAGATGCTTCTGATTTCTCTAAGCCAGCCTTTTGGGGCAAGATTCACTTGGGAAAAACAAGGCCACAGCTTTGCAGGGACATGAAGTGAGTCTCAGGGCTGTTTTCAGATGTTAAACTGCAAACCACTGTAACACTGAGCTCCATTCGGGAAGGTCATCCATTTAATGCCTGTTCAGTGACACAGCTTTGCTTTCACACTGGCAGGAAGATGTAAGACCCCAGGGTTTTATTAAGGAGGATTTTTCGAGTTTACCACTGCATCGTCATCATACAGCTCGATGACGATCTCTGGTGGGAACTGAGCGATCTCCTCTCTGTCGCCATGAAGCACAATGCTGTTGAAAAGCAGCGTCTGGTTCCAGGTGGGGGACAGTGTCTGAGAAATGATCTAACAAAAGAGAGAAAAAGTTTAATGAGCTATGAATTGGGTTTTGGGAGTCCTTCAGCACGATGTGCTGATCTGCGGGTGGCATCCTTCCCCACAGCCTGAACGATTCCTTGTCGGAGAGACTGCATTTTTCAGCAGCCGTTCCCAGCCAGAAACATATGATTCTTTGACTTTGAGGCCAATACCTCTGGTGCCTTTATTTCCCTGTTTGCCTCACAGACCTCTCCCATCCATACATGACCACCAGCCTGTGCAGACAAAGCTCCGTATTAAATTCAGAGACAATCTGTTGGTTTAGGAAAGCAGGTGCATGCCTGATGCTATTAAAATAAAGTCTTTGCCCTAAACTGAGGCCAGTTTTCACTTCTCCAGGGTACATTTTTTCAATCTTGTTTTTACTTCAGTGCAATGACACATAACACTTTAGAAAAAAGAAGAAGAAAAAGATAATTCAATTAATCACTCATAATAAATCAATAGTTTTTTATTTGTTGTAATTTGGCTTATGTGGATGCTTATGGCATTTCATCATAGACAATGTTTTAACCGTCTTGGCAGGAAATATATTTAACAAAGATAACATTTTAAAAAGGAAAAACATGCCAACTGCAAAATGACTCATAACCTGCTATCGTTCTTTCAAATGGAAATAAGGCTCTTGACTACAGTTTATTGGCACTTGGCTGACAGTCTTCTAAAAACATGCAAGTTATCGGCTGCAACATTTTATTCAGGCAGTGAGTAAACTTAACACTTCTGTGCCTATAAAATGCTATTTTTCCTGGGCCAAGTTCTACTTTCCTGAATCTGGTACATCTAAACACTAACTTCATTGGCTTCATTCACCAGCTTTTATTAAAAGTTATAATCTCATTACAGGAAAAAATCAATTTGTATCCCTGAGGCAAAAGCAGCACCATCACCTATAACTTAGAGCAAAGTTTTGGCTTCCCACTCCCTTAGGCACATGCTACAGAACTTGCTTCGTAAGAAAAGAAGGTGGCTGAATAATGTTAGAATTAATTAAATTAAAACAGTCTTTTGGGGGAGGGCTTGGATGGGGGGTTAAACACTTTTTCTGAAGCAAGACCACGTTTGGCCCAGCAAATTCTGCTTGTGGCATGGGTTTCAGAACTCCCATTCCTGTTTTAGCTCCAGGGAAGTGGTAGAGGTGTCAGGACCTCTGAAAGTCAGTCCTTGCATTCTGTGAGGGACCATCCTCCTGCTCATTTGCCAGGGCTGTACTTTAACCCTTCTTGCTGGAGCTCTGTAGAAGTTTCCCCTTCTCTCTAGAGGCTCCATCAAATGTCCACAGGAGAACATTTGTCCACTGGAGATGCCTGAGGGAGATGTGAGGCCACTCCCTATGGGCACATTTTTGCAGTATTTAAGTGATGCAGAATGTTTTCAGCTCATTTCAACTTTGCCACTCTAAAACCACCAGTGCGCTTTGCCGAATTCCATCGCAAGGAACTGTGCTGGCTCACACGGCTACAGAAGCCATATAAAGGCCTTCACTCTTTGCTCAACCATTGCACACGTAGTCTATGGGCTATGAGAAAAGAGAACCATGGGGGTTCATCTTCACACCAAGCAATGACAACAGCCCAAACTTAAACCATACAGAAGAAGATGTAGAGCAATGTATTTCACTTGCTGCAAAGGCCCAGCAACCCCAGAGAATCTGAGATCTGAAGGAACTAAAATAAATTAGTACTACCACACCTCATTTTAGAGTAGTGGGTTACACCTGAACTTTTGCCTTGCTTGCAGTGGACTGTCAGGAGTTGCCCTTTAACAGCAGGCATCTAACTTTTCCTAGAATCATAGAATCACCTCGGTTGAAAAAGACCTTTAAGATCATCGAGTCCAACCGTTAACCTAGCACTGCCATCCCACCACTAAACCATGTCCCTAAGCACCTCATCTATCCTTCTTTTAAATACCTCCAGGGATGAGGACTCTACCACCTCCCTGGGCAGCCCATTCCAGAGCCTGACAACCCTTTCGGTGAAGAAGTTTTTCCTAATGTCTAGCCTAAACCTGCCCTGACGCAGCTTCAAACCATTCCCCCTCGTCCCATCATCTGTTACCAGGGAGAAGAGGCCGACCCCCACCTCACTACAGCCTCCTTTCCTGCTAGGCACCTCCTTGCAAAACCGAGAATTTTCCTTTGCATGGCTTAATTAGAAAAAAAAAAAAATCGTGTTTTCTTTTGACTCTGGAACTTACCTTTGTGGTCTGGCAGCGTGATGTGAAAGTAACTTTTGCAAAAGGATCGGAAAGTCCACTGCTGTCAGCTGCAATGAGCCCCCTTGCCTGATACATGTGGGCTCTCAGCTGGAAGGACCTTGGGGCTACATCATTGCAAAAAGAACAGTAATGTCAGCTTCATGGAAATGGCGCAGCACATAGGTAGGAAGGGGAGATTCACCACCCGCCGTCCAACGAGGATCTGACAAGGGGAACTGTTGCTAGCACTGTCTCACTAGTGAAATGTGGGGCACTCAGATGTTGTGTAAGACCTTGGTATTCAGTTAAAATCAATGTCCGATGTAAGTCTCTACTGCAAGGTTGTAACTGGTTTATCTACCAGGTGTTCAACATGGTAGCTTCATCAGGAGAACTGAAAGATGCTTCCTCGTTATGAGGAGACAGACCCGTGGGACAGGGAACAGGAATTGCAGGAGAATGGGGTTTTGTCTTTCCCTGACATCTGCAAAGTGGCAGTGGCAGGACTGATGACTTGGCAATGAAACCAGCCTTTTCCGATCAAAACGTGCTAAACCGTGATCTTCTTAGAACAGTTACTTTAAACAGAGGTTTTGCAGCCCTCTGAATGAGGGCTTTTGGGGCCATGTGTTTCTTACAAGCCCTCCTAATTGCTAACATGGAGAAGAAACAGTGCCTTACTTTTATACAGCAGGCAGGCAGGTGGGGGCACCACACTGTGCCCTGAGCTGGTGTTGGATGGTGTTTCAGTCTCATATCCCACAGGTAAATTCTCCATGATGCTCTGGGCAAAGCTGGCAGGTCCAAGCCATAGGTAGATGTCCACCTTTGCCTGAACAGTCCAGCCCGGCGGACGTTTGCCTGGTAACTGAAGAAAAAAAATCCACCCATCACCAACAAACTCAGGGAAAAAAGATGGCTGGATGCTGTGTCCTACCAAGCCAGAGTGAATAAAGGAGCATTCGCTGCGTTGATACACTGAAAAATGGCATTTCACCACAGTGAGTGGCCCTGAGACCCATTTAGCACAGAAATTTGCTTGGTTGAGTCTGCGTAAATGGCATACTGGCGGATATGCGGAGGTTTGTGCAGACTAGCAAGTAGCTGCAAGCTTATCAGTGCTGGCCGGTACCTAATTTTTCCCAGACTTCAGCCCACTTTACATTTCATGCAGTTTTGCTGGTCTCCAATAGTTAGTCCCATGTATTACTAAAAATATTACCCCACTGTGTAGGTCAGAAAACATATTCCAGGATAAAATGCTATTAGTCTTGGCAAAAAAGTACTATTATTTCCTTCCTCTTTGCTCTCACTTCATCTACCTCTGCTAAGCTCAGTGCTTAGTATTATTTGTTCTTAAAGTGTTTCTTGATATTGAAGGGGCTGGGGAGTTAATTATGGTTTTTTTTTTTTTTGTTCATGCAGGCAAATAGTACTGTGCTATGACAACTATTAGGAACTTAGATATTTCTGTCTGTTCTTTAGCGGTGCTTTATGGGAGTGTGCCCAGCAGCTCCAGCTGAAAAACCACTAAAAAGTCATTATATGAAGTTACTGTTGTCTCATGTGTTTGGGCTTTCCCTGCTGGCCATAGCAACCATTACATTGCACAGTATTCCACCGATGGGTACTACCGGTCACGCTGCCTTTGCAGAAGTATATCCACTAAGACTTTCCTTCAAGGTGAATAATCCCATAGCAATATTTTGAACATACGTTGCACAGACCTAGGCACATTGCAAATAGCAAGCAGGAATAGCTGCTGTATTACCTCTGAATACCTAGGTTTCCTTGCTATGTGTGTTGCTGCAAGCTGATCTCTTACCAATCTCCTCCTGGACTTTCAAGTGCTGCGTTCTGACGTCTTTGCCAGCGAAGAGGCCGTACCTCTTCTATCAGTTTACGTATATAGCTATAGATAAACAAGGCTATCAACTTGCCATAACAATTAGTGAAAGAATTAATTACTTGGACACCAAAAGCCTGGCAATGATCCAGTGCTTAAAGAAGGATAAGCATAAATATAAGAAGTAAATTAATAAGAAGTAAACATTAATAGATGACAGATACAAATGTGTACATATTTTTAGTATACTATAAAGATGAGCCTGTAAAATACAATCCCTGGAAAAAATTTGAATACCAAATACTCCCCAGGTATTACCTGTGTTTGTAGAGTGCCCCAGACTTACTTTCAGGAAATGGGTTTTAATCTTCCCGCAGTCCTTGCCTCTCTGCTCTTTCGCTGGGGAATAGAGTATGGTTTTTGCTGGGACTCTCGCATATGCAACTCTCTTGTTGCTGCTAAGCATCCAGATGAACACATCCGGCACCGTGTCCTGCGGCTGATAAATGACGAGGAATACTGAACTAAGCCTGAATTCTTTCTATGAGCCACCACCAATATTTTTATTAAAACACTGTCTACCAAGAGCCGATTCCCTCACAGCTCCTGTGGAGTGGCAGAAGTACATGTGGAATAAAAGAGGCTGTCACTTCGTGCTTTGCAGCCCAAACCTCCATTCCCTAAGCACAGCTGAGGGTAAAGAGCTTTGTAGAGTGACTAAGGAGCACCCACTCTATAAATCATTTCAGGAGAAACTAAAACTAAAAATCTGGGTACAACTCTGTCTCAGAAAATAACTCACCCACAGACTCTGTAAGCTGAAAGTACCTACCACAGAAATGCCATCAACTTCATCTAAACCGCAAAGGACCAGGGCCAGACTCAAGCACCGGCACATGATCATCTATTCTGCTTATGGGGATGCTCCATGGCATGGCCTCGCTCTGCCCCAAAAAGCATTCCCCTAAGGAAAGCCTGAGCGTGGTTTGAAGCAAAGACCAGATGAGGGGCTGTTCCCAGGAGGCACCATGAACATGGTCACTCTGTTTTGGGAAGGAAGGGAATTTGGGCATAGGATGCAAACCATGCCAGGCTGTGCCACTTGCTCTCTAAACCAGGGAATAGCCATGGTCCTGTTTAGTTTGCTAGCACAGACAGCTCTCAGAGAGACAGCACTCCACAAGCTGGATTTTGGCCTGACCAAGCTGTTCTGCTGTTACTCTCAGGCTTAATAATATGTCTAAGCAGTGTCTGTACAGTGAAGAATAGTATAGAGAACCCTGAGCTCATACCAGGCCAAATCACTATGTCCATACAAGTGGAGACACGAATTCAGACCAGAAAGTAGGCTGGCTCCAAACCACTAAGACACATATGGGATGACCTTATTTTTTTTAAAAAAAAAAAAAAGGGAAAATACTCTCTATACTGCATCCTCTCCTTACCACATAGCCTGGTGTTTCCTACCCCAGTCTGATAACAGCTCCATTTAATGTAAAACAGGATTGGGCCCATATACCCAGAGAAGAACTCTTTGGATAACCAGGCCAGGAGTTATTATTCACATAGGATTATGAAAATCAAAGTCAAGCCCTGGATTTTAAGTTTATCTGAATTTCTGTGTGGATTACCTCATCAACCAAGAATCGAAGTTTATCTATAAAGCTCCAAGTCTCACGCATCATTTCATCCAGTGGCATCTTCTTTTTCTGCTGCTGAACAATTCCCTTGGCATCACTGGCCATTGCTTCCTGCAGTCAGGAAAGACAACATGTATTTTTATTTATTATCAAGTATTTTGAACTGCGCACGGAAGGAGAAAACAGTCTGATTCAAGTTGAAAAGAGAAGATGGAGACATTTGGTTCAAGGTAGCAATTACTTTATTTGTCACAACAGAAAGTCATCAACTCTTTGGAGCTGAATAACATAAAATGTGAATGTCCTCCATTTTCTCTTTGCTTATGGTGTATACATGTATGGAAGTCCCAAGAGACATGTGATTACCACTTAGAATTATTGGGCCTTGGTCCTGATAGAAGCCACAGCCAAATTCTGTGCTACAGACAGTAAATAAAGCTAATAAAAATTCAGTCTACCTCCACCCAGTTTGGTTTCTTCTCAATGGTTCCCTGGAGGAGGTGACTAGGTCCGGGAATATCAAATGCCAGACTTAATTAGTCTTAAAGTTCAGCCCCACCACAGTAATTAAATGCCTAACATCAGTGTTAATTTGATGTTTTTCCACTGAACTCAGCATCATCCCATTTTAAGATGCATGGAAATGAAAAATCAGTTCATTATTATAATGTCTTATTTGTATTTAAAAACAATATGTTCTGGATTATTTTAGGCTGGTTTACAACTCTTTATTAAGCACAGCGGGGTTTATTAAAAAAATGCTCTTGGATGCTATATTCCTATTAATTACAAAGCATTCCAGTATGGTGAAGTTAAATAGAAATTAAAATGTACACATCCAGCGTGCTTTCAGTTAACATCATTGCATCAACGTTTAAAGGAAAAAACACACATACCAGCTCTTGCTTCAACAGCATGAGTCTCTTTTTGTCCAAAGCAGTGTAGTTCAACCCTTTGGGCTTCTTTTCAGCAACGGTAATGAAGAACCTAGGACACACAAATAACAGGCTCTTTAAATGTGTCTTTTTTTTTTTTTTAATGTGAGCTGCTAAATTACATTGAAATTAAATTTCTCTGTCTGCTGCATTACATGAACCAGAAGACAAAGATGCTGAAAATCTCTAACATAAATACTGAGCACCTATAAGATTCAAAGAATAGAGTCGAAAAACTCTGCACCACATTTCACAGAAACAGGGTTAATAACTAGAAATTAGGGTTTATATCTATTTTGAGCCCAATCATGCCATCTGACACAGATCCCACTGGGTGATTTATCCTAACATATGGAATCCTTTGCTTTTATCTTAACCTTGTCTTTTTTACAGTACATCTATCACACACTTTATTAAATCCTACTTATCCCATATACGCTCTGTTGTTAGAGTCCAGAAAGCCAAAACAATATGACAATGGCAGCAGTCTACTGTCAATACTTAATATTGAAAATAACAATAAAATATTTTCTCTGTATAAATAGGAACTGCAATCTGGGAAGGCCTTTGCTTTTATAGAAGAAAAAAAAATAAAATATGTATCTGAGCAAGCTACTGTACTTTTTTTTATTATCATCAGTTTCCTTGTCTAGCCTCGAATTTGTAGCCAACATATAAAGTTGATTTTCTGTATGCCTCTAGTAAATGTAGTTACCTGCTTTGATTGATAAAATAATTTAGGGCCGTCCTCATTTTCTCCTCAGATGCAATCTCTGAAACCTTGACCAAGTCCTTTACTTGCTCTAATGATTCTTCCTATGAAAAACACACAAAAAAGCTGTTATGTAGAGGAGGGCACTTTGTCATTCTGCCAGTGCTATAACACCATTATTCACTGCATGACTGGCAAGAACGAAGGAGGCGACTTTGTAACCTGACAGAACAGGACCTTTGATATATCACTATGCTTGAAGTGTGCAGAGAGGAGACTCCAGCAGCAAGATTTATTTTGACCTTTTCCCAGTCTCTCCAGCAACTAGTCCAAGCTACTACTGCTTGGAGCAGCTTTGTTTTCTCACTTCTTTGGTGAGGATCAGTCACTGGGAAACATTCTCCACTAGGTAGGAGGAAAAACTGTAGCTCTCCTTGGTTCTTTTTCCAGCCCTGCTGCTTAGGTTTAGAAAATTGATGGAGTTAACTTCTTAAACTTTGGTGGGCACCTGAATCCATATGCAAAGTCTACCGCAACACCTACTGTTATCATTGAGAAATTGAGTCTGTTCTTACAAACTAAAATAAATGGCTGGATTTCCAGCAAGGCCTGTGTGTGTTCAGGTACACTGAAAAACATATCTCTCCATATATATATTCAGATGTTTAATTTTCAAATAGCTGGGTTCAAAATGTTGGCCTATAAGCCACTCACTTCTCATGATACAACTTTGCATGACTATGACTTCAGTGTTGTTGCTCATGAGGTATGTAAGGATAAATGAGGGATGAATCAAACTCTTAATCTGAGTGCCCCAAATTAAAATATTCAACATTAGAAATCACTTAAAAGAAAACACCACTTCTTTCTCAAGACTGTTGATAGTCAACTCTAAACAAGAATAGAAAAAAACATTACTATGGGAAAACACTCTGACTAGGGCATCACAGTGACTGCCCATGAGGCAATGTGCCATTTTGTCTTTATCAATGTTCTTAGGAAAACTAAACCCAAAAAGTGTCCTTTAAAGAGTCTCCAGCATAAACACAGGTTGAACCATATGGTATGGGCAAGAAGACATCAGAGGAAGAGCCATAGGAGACAGAATTATTCTCTCTCTCATATTTTAATTGCTTGACTGTTCTTACAAAGGATAAAATGTTTCTGAGAAAAGAAGACAGCCCCATGGCCCCCCAAAAAACCCCAGCTGTGGGCAGGAATACTTGACTAGTTCTAATAGATCGAAGCAATTTGGAAAAAAAAAGAGAAGGGGCTGATATCAGCTATTCTTTCACAAAATTAACAGCATGGAATGCAGTCAGGGAGATTCCGAAGGCCTGTTTTGGGGAACGTGACCTCTCACTGCCATACTCTGCTGAATACATGAGCCTGGGAGGATGGTTGCCACTTACCAGGTGATCCGCCATTTTCTCAAGAGTGTTGGAAGTGTACAGACGAAAGGTCTGGTTGCCCCAGTAGCTCCTGACACAGATACAGGGCTTCCTCTCATCGTACGGCAGGTACTGGTAGTTCCTGTGAAAACAAAGTACAGAGCAGATTGTAAAGGGGAGAGAGGAGTTCAGGGGGAGGTGGGGGAAAGAAAAAACGGTGCTCCTTCACAGCACAGAAACCAAAGGCATGACAGGATGTGTTCACACGTGCTAACCAGTAAATACTGGGAAGAACAAACACAAACATCGCTACCTGTGACATCCTTGAAGAGAAAAAGGTTGAAGTCAGTGGACCTAATTTCAATGCTTTCCAAGGTGGGGGGAGAAAAGCCAGGCAAAGAGGCATACAGACAAGCTCTGAAATACTGTTAATGGTGGGAAGCAACAAGGGAAAAAGGAGCAAAGTTTAAAAACTGATCACCTCTTCAAGAGCACTGCACAGTGGGAGAGGCATGGCAGAGGCTCACCACAACATTACTTTCACAAGATGGTTTTTTTCAGAAGCAATAGCTAGTGGAGATTGACATTCCTTGGCAGAAGCTGATCTGCAGGACCTGGCTTAGTAAAAGCGATAACAAATTCATAATAACTCAGTGATAAAATGCATCTGCTGCTCTCTCTTTTCTCACGTTTTATCTTAGGTCCAAGTTGCCGTACTGACTCTTTTTGTAATGCTGCTTTCTTTGGGTGTTCAGCTGTATCAGTGACAAAATGCCGTAACTCCAAACATCCTTTGCTTCCTTGTCTTCCCCCAGCTTTATGTGCTGAACATGACATCATGTGGTGTGGGATATCCCTGGGGTCAGCTGGGGTCAGCTGTCCCAGCTCTGTCCCCTCCCAGCTTCTTTCGTACCCCCAGCCTGCTCATTGGCAGGGCAGTGTGAGAAGCAGAAAAGGCCTCCACTCCGTGTAAGTGCTGCTCAGCAATAATGAAAACATCCTTGTATTATAAACACTGCTTCCAGCACAAATCCAAAACATAGCCCCATACAAGCTACTACAGAAAATAACTATTCCAGTCAAAACCAACACAACTTGCCTTGTGACCCTTCAGTATTTCGCCACAGAAACTGATTCCCTAAATAATAAAGAATAAAACTACCCAAGCCTGCTGCTCTTCACAACTGGCAGAAAAAACGGTTGCATTTTCCATTTCCTCTCCTCTGGGAGAGGCTGTGATATTCAAGAGAGGAGAGTTCACTTGGTAAGGAGAGAAGACTTGACTTCTTCCATCTCACAGCCAAATTTTTAGAAAGTCCTGATCATCCACTCCCAAAACCCAGTAAGCTGATTTGCTTAAGCATGGGCATCCAGAAGAGGCTGGGGGTCTCATGTTTGCTGATGCCTCAGATACCCTAAGTCATTTTAGATAGAACCGGGCACAGGTGTTCAACAACTAAGCCAAGCCCACAGAAACCAAATCACTTGTCACTCTTGAGCATCCTATCCATAACTGCTAACTTCCACACATCCCTAATAGGTTTATGTGAGAATTGTTCTGTTTAAAAAGATGAAGATCTTATCTACAGCTTTGCTTTACTGCCCTATGGGATATAAAAAGAGAAATAGAATTTCCCATTTATTTTCTCCTCAATAACCTATAGCAAGGAAAGCATTATCCATTGAATTTTGTGCATAGCAGAGCTACACAGGTCTCAGGCAATCATTAATTTTGGTGGTTTTATAAGAGGGAAAAACAATAAAAAAAAAATCTCCCAATGCCAGAACATCTTAACCTGAAATTCATGGAGCTTATGAGTCTTTTCATGGGAATTACTAAGAAAATTACACAGCCATGAAATAACTCACGTGGAAGACTGAACTTTCATGTCTATTTTTCCCTCTATGAGAATTTGGAGGAAACACTTTCAGTCTTAGCTTATCCTTGCTATACATTTTGACATAAATGTGGAAAATTCATGGCAATTTCATGGTGTCTGCTTTAGAAGTCTTACTGCTCTGTTTGCTCCTTTAATTATTTAGTGGTTTTAATCTCCAAAATGGACTCTTGTTATTATTTTCTATTGTTCAGTTATGATTCTAAAATGCAGAGTTTATCTAAACTATTGGATATCCCATTAAGTACTGATCAATACTAAAAATATCCAGTGATGAGACCAGTAAGACACCAATATGAGATAACTAGTCAAAAAGTCATTAAGTGGTATCTGTGGCTTGCCAAACTGTTTTAGATAGCTCAGGAGGGAAGAAAAGATGCAGCATTTTACATAAGTTTGAGGGGAAAAGGATATTTAATGAGACAAAACTTTATTAATATTGGCGTAAGCCAAGAAGCAAAAAACAGATTTGAAGAATGATTCATTCTTTTACAATGGTTCTTTAAATCTAAATTCTTGTTAAGGGAAAAATTAAAAATCCCACAGTCTCTCAGGGAGGATAATAACCCAGCATGTACCCAAATCTGCAGTGCTGTTAGTGGAGAGAGGCAACTATCTTTCTGTCAAACATTGTTTTTTTCCCTCTTCTCTCTATTTGCTGCAGAAACAAGAATTTCTACCATGGTATTTTCATTCTTGTCTTCTTCCACTAGCTCTTATTTAATCTGATTGAGCCATTGATTGCAATACAGAATGAAAGTACATGTTTAACTTTAGGAAGGTCCAGAAACCAAACAGATCCAGGCTGATATTTCCCACCTGGTCCTTATATCTGTAAACTGCTTGGCAGTGCCTGGCCTTCTAAAGAAAGAGGTACCACCTAGTCTTGGCACTCAGCAATATCAGGGACTGTTCTACCTACCAAAGCAACAAAGAAAATATTTCTTTTTATTAGCATCTTTGAAATTAAATAAACCTTTACACTTCTGTGTATAAACAAGGCCATTTAGAAGAACTGTTCTGCATGTTTTCATCCATTGCTCCTTTCTGTTTTTTCCAAGGACTATTTCCTCCTACTTCTGTTAGTACTTGCTATTTAAGTCTACATCTATAATTATTAGCTCTGGAAAGTGTTCTGGGAAGCTGACTTTGTCTTGACCAGATTTCAATATATTTTATGTGTTATTCTGCTTCTGGAGCTGGTCACTGGGTGGATGTTACTTGTGATCAGAGTATGGGACCCTAAACCTGGAAGAGCACTGAAGGAGTTGCACTTTCCTATAGCTTTCCAATGTATAGTTGTTATAACGCAGCCCTTTTAGAAAGACCAGAATTTCAAGAGCCCATGAGGCCAAGATCAGAAGTGTAAAATGGCTCAGAGCCCATGCACTCCAGTGAAGCCTAGAAAATTTACTGTTGTGAAAGATGTAATTGAAGATTTGAAAGCCTCAGTTCCACACAGCCTGTTTAATGCTGCCAGGGTTCCTTCATGAGTCCTGCACTCACCAGAGTCCTGCGTGATAAGGTTTCGAAACACAGATCCTCACCTGTTCCCACCTGTGATCAGCGGCCTCTCAGGGGGTGTGGTGGATATCAGGGATACTCCAAGGTCATGAGGAATTTCATCCTCCCCCTCATGCAGCAGGCTTTCTTCTGCTTCTCCATTACGTGTCTTCTTTTTCCCTGCAGCTCCTGCTGACACCCCATCAGTAATATTTCCAAAGTTACCTGGAGACACAGGGTTACAAGGGAAGAGGTGAATAGCTTGGAGGTGGTAAACCCAAATGAAGTTTTAAAAAAGAGAAAAACCAGTCATACCAGTGGAAAATCTTTATCCCCTCCTGTTCATTAGCTCTTCTGGCCAGACCACAGTTTATAAAGGTCTTGACAGGGTATATCAGTCCCAATGACTTTTAAGACTCCAGGACAGAGCTTCCTTACCTGCCTTATGTGATATACACCCAGTATACCACCCCCATCACTAGGTGGTGTGATCCTCTGGTTGCTGGCCCCCAGGACCTTCTGCTTTTGGTAAAGAAATTCAGAAGCAAAACCAGTACTTCCTTTGATATTTCTAGATGCAGGAGCCTTGATATATGTTTGATTTACATAGAAAATGTATGTCTTCTTTATAACATACGGATGATCATTTCAAAGTCTGATCTCAGAAATGCTAAAGCTCATTTTCAGAGTTAGTAATAAGAATGCGTTGAGGCCCCATCTTCAAGTCTAATGCCAGACAACTCTGCTAACTATACAGCCGTCTTCTCTGATAGGGTTTTGCCTTAAAGGGCAATTACCAGCACTGGGAAAGAGGTGCATCCATCAGACTGATAATTACAGATTTTATTAGAGACAGGCAGAAAACATTCCCTTCAGGAGAAGGATGTGCTGAATCACCTCACATGACATCCTGATCTGGACTTTCGATTCAGCCTTTCATGTAAATAATGGCCATTTGCCAAATTTGGATCCAAATTTCAACTGCACAGGTAGCTGGTAGGTGTTCAGGTCCAGAATTCAGAGTCAGATTCACCTTTAGTATTGGCAAGAAAGAGTATAATTTCTTACCCAATTATACAAATGACTTTCTTGTCATTCTCAGCTCTGCTTCCTGCTAAGTTTCAGTGGGAATCAATAGTGCTCATTGATTGCCCTGTTTGTCACAGACACCTCTCCTGGCACACATAGCCTTACAGTGGCGCATGCTCAGGTACACAAGCACAGAGATGGGAAGCGCCAGGGTGATGCTGTGTGGTTAGACTCTAAGTGGGGCTAGTACAGAGATAAGCAAACCCCAGCAAGGGAAATGAGACCAATTCAAGCTTCTCTCTTAAGGGAAATTTCTTCTGCTTTGAAAATATCCACTCAATGTTCATGAAACTGTCTTCATTTTCTCTTTAGTCTGCTCCCAGGGACAATTCAGCTCCACCATGAGGAGCTCCCTCATGCAGTACAGTGCTGCTTTTCTCAGAAAGAGGACAGGACTTACCGGGAGGATCTTAGAGGACAAGCTGGCCCATGCATTTTGAGGGTTGGCTGTACATCACCCCCATGCCACGCTCACAGACCCACATGTAGCTCAACGGGGTTGGCCAAGACGGTCCACGTGGATCCTCCCTGCGAAGGGGCTCCCTCACAGCCAAGGACTGTGCCCAGCAGTGGGCACCACAGAATTAACTCTGCCCTGAAGTAAATTATTTGAGTTTGGTCTCCCAAGAGATTAGGCAGCTAAATACTGGGTGAGTTGCTGTATATAGTGGGAGAGAATATTTGCATTAATACAGGGCATCTGAGAGTAGAGACAGGTAGGCATCAGCATGCCCAGCTTGACTGCTACCCAAAGAAATGATGACCAGGGTTTAATTCAAATGTAAGCCCTACTCTGAAGCTGATTGACACAGCTGTCAATAACACATAGCACCCCCTTGCTCCTGAGACTCCCTCTCTGCTTTAGAGCAGAGCTTAACACACTTACCAATGGAAACCTCAAAGGTTATTGGCTTGTCCCCAACCTTCCTATCAATCATTGTGGCTTCAAAAAATGTCCCAAAGAGGAGGAATTCATCAAGTTTATCTTCATAGATCTATTGGAGAAGAAGGAGGCAGAAAAATGACATTTATTTTACCTTCTACTCTTTTTTACAGCACTGAGGAGTCTTTATAAGTCTCTAGCAGCTGTGTTACTGTTGTAGATCTATCAGTCTGAGGTGGTCAGCGAGGCACAATTTGTAGGAAGTAATACCTCTTCTCTGAGAAATCGATATGATTGGAAAAAAGAGATAAGCCTGTGTGATTTTGGCCTTGTAATATCATCCAGTTATGTCATAACCAGTTACCTAAAAGTCATTACCCCTCACTTCATACCCTGCCTCACCAGTAGTTGCTATTAAATGGTTTCAGCATCTTCACAAGCTCTTATACCATCATTCAAACTATACATCTATGGCAGTTCAAGGGCAGGTTAAGGGCACTCTTTTAGTGCAACAGCAACAAAATATCACCATCCCAATAAAAGTCATTCTTCAGTGAGCGTGGCAGTAGTCTTCCTTTGCATTGTATAGCTGTACACAATATAAGGGTCTTCAGTGAAAAGATTAGCAACATCGCATATCAAAACTACCACCGCAGACTGCAGCTCCAGAGTAGCTTTAGCCTCCCTGTGCCTTGATTATTTTCAGCATGAACCCAGAGTGCAGGGCACCTCATAAAGCTGAGGCTCAGAGACTACGACACACATCTAGATCCCATTAGAAAGAAAGCAAATCGCAAATTTTTAATGTCTTCTTGCTGCCGGAAAAGGTCAATAAAATTGTGCTGTGGGGCTGGGTAATTTGCCTCTGTTGTCTCAGAGGCTCTATGAGACATTTTTCACCTTGTTTGTAATGTCTCCAGTTTCTGCTTTTCCTTTCAGAGAGCTGTAATACAATTACCATGTCTACTGTAGCATGAAATATTGCTGAATGTCAAAAACAAAAGAATATCAAGCATCACTGTATTATGTTGTTGCCTTTTACACATTCTGTATTTGAAACTGAGGCAGAGTAGCCAGCAATAAATCCTTATTACTAATATTAATATTTATTGGTGTTACAGCAGGGTTTGTTCCTCTACCTGGAGTATTTAGCTAGCACCTAAGACCATAGTATTTGAGCCGCTCACAATAGTGGATTTCTTCCATATAAAGGAAAATCTATATGGAAATAAATTTCTTTTCCTGTCACCTCTATTACAATCTTCAGAGGACAACTGAGGGGCAGAGGCAATTTACAACTATGTGAGTATATAAAGTAAGACCGGGCACAGATTCACACAACCGGCTTGTGATTTCCCATGCCGTTTCTCTGCTCACACACTCCTTGACCAGCTCCAGCCAGCACTCATGCCAGCGATGCCAGGGCACAGGCCAAGGAAGAGCACTTGTCAAGGCTAGGCCTTCAGACCCAAGAACAATTTTCTCCTCTCCTATTTACTTGTAGAGATGGAGTCAAAAAGACCAAGAATCAAATCTAATAAAGGACATGAGTGCCTTAAGCACTGAGGTGGGACTCCCAAAACAAAAGACAAAATTTTGATCAATGACATAATGAACTGGGAAGAAAATTGGTTATGAGAATACTTCTCTTCCTATTTATTGGGTAAAAAAAGAAAAAAAAAAAAGAGCCTGCATATGCACCAACGTGCTGTTACTCCCAGACAGTGATGTGACGGAGCAGAGAAAGCTCAAGCGTTGGCTCGGCACCTGAGCCCGCATGCCCTGCCACAACTGCGCAGCCTTCTCAGAGCATCGTAGCACAGGTCTTCCCATGATGTAACCCAGTACAACAGGTGGAGTTAGGAAAGTCACATCAGTTAACACCAGCTGAGACCGAGCACATGACTTGCAGCCCCTCTCCTAAAGAGATGAGCAATCTAAAATGACATTGACAACTCAGGGTTAGAGGAGGAGAGTAGAACAGGCCAGGTTGTGTGTCTCTGCATTTGCACAAATTCTGTGCCGGTGGTTCCCTGCTGACTTCAGTTGACAACTACTGATTTTCTCAAATGAATGCAGGAAATCAGACTTTATATTTACCAGCTGCCCCCATCGTCTCTCTGTTATTTAGCAGATATTACATCATTTAAGTCTCTAGTAGGAACACACATGGAAGCAGCTAGTGCAGGAGGGACAACAGGACAGGAGACTGTTTTATGGAAACCAAGTCCTACTTGAGATTTTTTTGAGTTACAGATACACCTTTGTGCTGTCCCAAGACTATGGAGGCATGGAGAAGCTTTAGGGAGCACAGAAAAGCAGTATTACATGGCCTGAAACCAAAAACGTATCAGTGACATCCTTGGAGGTTTAGGGACACATGTCAATCAATCTCTTAATATCATACCAACCTCTGAAGGCACATCAAATGGCTCAACTTCCACTTCAGTTGAGTTCATCTTATCTGAAGAAGAAGCTGACTTTCGATCTTCTCCTGCTTTCTCAGTTTTGTCTTTTCCTTTGGGTGCTTTGAAGTCTTTATCTTTGGATGGCAATTTGATATCCTTGATAATACTTGAAAATTTTGACTCATGGGTTCCTCCTGAAAGTATCTCCACAGCAATCTCAATGAAGAGACGTCCCCTGAAGGAGACCCCTTCTCCAAAACCTTCGTTAAGCTCCTGGTAGTCATCCATGAGGCTGTGGTTCCTGGGTGAGCCATAGAGATTGATCCAGGCAGGCCCAAAGGTAGGCAAAAACCCTGGAGATAACACAGCTTTTATGGTATTTCTGTTAGGTGTTAGAACACTCTCCTCACTTGTCTGCTCCAAGAAACCTTGCCTCTTGCACACCAAAAACCAGAACTGGACCCATTTCTATGCAGGTGGGGACCACCTCATACAGAGCACTGTTTTGCAGGGCAGTTTTTAGGCACCAAGGAGCCTCTGCCAATAGAATCATAGAATCATAGAATGTTTGTGGTTGGAAGGGACCCCTAGAGGTCATCTAGTCCAACACCCCAACGAGGGACTCTGCCAGTATGGAGCTCTTTCTCAGAAGACGTTCGTACCACATGTGCTGGTCATAGACTGCGGTCTGGGACATGGTGGGAGAGGAATGGAGGCTTTCTCACTTTGTCCAAACTGTTCCCATGTCACTACTCAGTTTATATGATTTATCTTTTATTTTCTGGTTAAGGACTCAGATTAAGGACACATTTGAATTGCCAAGGTTAAGGAGTTACTGTGCCTTTGCTGAGCTGTGATATTTGACCATGTTCCACATGTAGATCACACAACATAAATAAGACTATACATGTAAACTCAAACATCAGTGACAAGACTCCAAATAGAGAGCTTTACCTCATATACTTGAGGACAAACACAGTAGTCCATGGTATCTCCTTGAGCTGTGGTAGCACCTAGCTGAGCCTTACCTAAACACATTGTTCTTACTGGGTAGATCAAAAACACAAGCCTGATCTGCCCGTGATTTGCACTTAGTACTTTCATTGCCTGACAGAAACTCACACAAGCTATAAACTTATATCAGTCATCCCTAATGGACTAGAGCAGACTATTGTCCCAGTCACACCAAATTATGTAGCAGCCCTGAAAGGTAGTGGCAGACCACCATGCACCAATCACAGTGTATTATAACTTCAAATTAAGCAAGAGTAAATCTCTCAGAACCAATAAAAAATCTGGATGTTCACTTGAGCTCTGGGCATTCCTAAAATGGGATTAACCAGTGCCCAGATCCCAAGCAAGTAGATTTTACCTTAAGGGCATATTCTGGAACGGACATTTTCCCCTTTACCTTTGTCACCATCTTGTTCATTTGATATTTTCTTCAAGTCAATGAAGTGGGTGGCTAAGGCCACATCATTCATGCTGCCTTCATCCCAGACCTGGATTTTGACTCTTCGGCAGAGTGGAGGGAACATTTCCTTGAAGATAATCTGTTCATGCCATACTGGATCTGCACAGTTCTTTTGCACTGTTGTCCGACCCTGAAATGAAAGTCCAGCAAATTTAACCCAAGAGGGGTCAGACTCTGGAGAATGGCAATGAACATAGCACAAATTGCACTTAGCAACATATCTCTGGCCATTTTTAAAGCACAAATATCCAGACTTGAAAGTACTTTGGCTTTTCTATTAGCTTGTTTATTTCCCCTCCATATCTAATAAATGACCACATTATGGCCAAAGAATCCTCACCTGCACACAGCAGGGCCTGGAATAAGATCTAATTCTTCAGGGCTCTTATGCACAAAATGTATCTGTGAAGCCAGACTTTGGCATTTCTGCTGCAAACTCCATACCTTCAAGTGGCTTTTGAAATGCCTGGGTAGTGGTAATGCAGCACAGTTTGTCTCAGAGAAGATGAAATTCATTACAGCTGCCAGGCTGCATGTACCAATGGAATTACCTTAAATGAGGCAATTTATCTAGTATAAAATATGATTACCATGGCTCTCATTCTGGGTATGAGCCTCTGTGCTAGGGATGTAGATCCCAGAGCTATTCCTCCTAGCCCAAAGGAGATGGCAGGGCCGTACCACAGTCCGTGCAGCCACAGGCGGTGGCAAGCCTTCTGCTTTCACATTTGGTGGGGAAAACTGAGTCAGGAAACCCACCAATGGTACCTTTAAACCCATATTTTACACACCAGCATGCAAACTCACATCAGTGACCAGTCCTTATGTCTTCTTCAGCCCTCTATTAAACCTGAAGTAGCTGCATGCATTGGACCATTTTAACCCATACTAGTTTGAGATGTAATACTTTGCAAGTTGGATTCACAAACCACAAAATCAGCACGAAGGGCCTCATTCTCATGCCTGAAACATCTATAAAGGACTAACTGGAGTTCTCCCTAAGGCTTTCTTGCCCAGAGAAAGCATTGCTGGCTTAAAATCATTTCCAGTTTGATTCTTCTCTTCTTTACACCAATAATCAAGTCAAGCTCCCTGACACAGTGTTTCATGGGTGTACCCCAGAGCAACCAGGTCCCTGGACCTCCTCTGTGCTCCTCTTCCACCAAAGTCAGAAGGCCCCTCTCAGCAGCTCTCTGTAGCACCGTGTTTGATGTTGAGGGAGCTCGGGGAGCAATGAAGCCAGGCAACACTGAGACAGTCTACTCAAATTCTTCCTCTTCTGCTACCCACAGAAAAGGGGCAAGGGTCCTGAATTACAGCAGAGTAACTTGGAAGTCAATACACACCCCTAAAATCCAGACTGAACCATCTTTACTGACTTCAGCCCTGCTTCCTTTTTTTCAGTCCAGGGAGACGAGAACATAGCACTTACCTAATGCCACGCTGGGTAATTCACTGTCTTGTAACTTGATGTTTTAGTAACAGATCTACAGAATTCTCTTTCCCCTCCTGCTGCCTGACTCTAACCTACTGCTGTGAGGCTGATATTAGACCTGCTGGCATTAAAAGTTTCCATCACTTTGTTCCTGCATAATTTAAGAACTGAAAATTTTCTTTCTGATGACAGAAATACGTGTTTTACTTAATTTATGTAACTATGTTAAAGGACATCAGCATAATCACCTGCCTGCAGCACAGCTAATAGGAAAGAAGGCCTACGTTTGTGATCAAGAGGATCCCAATTACCATTTGACCTGCAAACATGACCACCACATAGGGATCCACAAGGTCCTTACTGTCGCCTATGAATGCTTTGGTGACATTGGCCATGATGCTAGAGTTCATCTTCGGAAGTCCTTCTGCTTTGTAAATTCTCACATAAAATCTGGCCCATGGTCTTTCAGATGGAAAGCCTTTGGGGATCAAGAGGTTTCTGAAAGAAAAAAAAAAAAAAGAAACCACTTCCTTAAAATTGAAAACTCAGACCATGAAGTAATATTTTTTCCAAACATATTGACAACTTGAGTTAGTTTGCAGAAGACACAAAAAGGCATATGAATTTGCTTCTGGATCTGAACCAAAGTATTTTCTGGTTACCTTGAGAAAATGATACAGAATTACTCAGCAAACTTTTCTATGTGATACAGAACTAGGTCCAGTTAGATCAGGTTGCTCAGGACTTTGTCCAGCAAATCCTGCATATCTTCAAGGATGGAGATTCCTCACTTTCTCTGGGCCTCTGTTATGTTTGACCGCCTTCATGGTAAAAAAAAGAATCTTGTATCTGTTCTGACAGTCCCTTGTTCTAACCTGTGTCCAAAGCCTCTCATCCTTCTACTGTATTCCTCTGAAAAGTGTCTGTCTCTGCCCTCTTCACCTTAACCTGCTCTTAATGCTCAAGAAACCACCCACACACACACCCCTTTTCATGCAGACCATGTGCTCCAGCCCTCCATCATCTCGGTGACTCTCCATGGACTTGGTACAGTATGTCAGTACTTACCAGAAACATTGCTCCTGTAAAATTTAAAGTATGCTGGCAGCATAGTTTACCATCTTGAACTTCTGCATTTTACAAGGAGAATGCTAATGCACTTGAGTTTATCTAAGGATATGGAAAATATCCATGAACACACATCTGATAGCAAAGGAAGAATAGCTTTTCCTCAAATTTTTTCTTCTTACTTCACTGCTTTTCAGAAATATTTAACTGGTTTCAGATCAATGAACCTTCTGTCAGGGATAATCTGGCACTTAGCCACAGGGCATGGTCAACCCTATGGCTGCAGAGAATTGACCCTAACATGCCCTTCACTTTAGTCAAGAGGATTGTAAAAACTCCCCTTGAGCACATCAGAGCAGGTGTACAATGTCATCCTGCTATTAACCCTGTGTTAGCAAGGAGAGGACTGAAAGGAGGGCAGAGGACTCTTAAGGTACTTAGTAAAGAAGAAAGCAGTGAAAAAGAAATTATTGCAGTACTTTTCAATCTGCTCCTCAGCATCAGCTGTTTTCTGCATAGCTGGTATTGCATCACCTTTCCCAGTCACACTGATGTCACACTTCAGGTATCCCTTGGCTCCCGTCCTAATGTCAGCAGGGTCTGTGAGAAGTGCCCACTTGTCACAAAACTGATGACCTGTAAGATGGACAAACTTGAACACCCAAATTAGACGATGCAAAAAAAAAAATGCAAATATTTCTCCTCTCCACTCCCAGAATGGGCAACGCAAACAACAATTGTGCTTTCAGGAAGATCATGCTGAAGTACGCTTGCTTGCCAGGCACATCTAGAGGGTCCAAAATGTTGTGTGACCAAAAAGGCAAACAAAAGATTGATCTAGAGCTAGTCAGGAACAAGCTCATTTTCATCAATAGTTACCAAGATCAGTGACTAAAGTCCAGTGGAAGGTTGGGTGAGATTTCAGCAGCTGAATTAAGGCTGAGGCTTCATGAGGAAAGGCCAACTTTTTTATGAGAACTGTTTGAAGATCTCAGAATTCTCTGGCAGCAAAACACTTGCTGGGAGCTGTGGCCAGGTGTAACACTGGCAGCCAGCTGAGAAAGGGAGGAAGGAGGGTGGATAGCCACCAGAGGAAGAAGCAGCAGCCAGAAGCAGGTTCAGCTCCATCTTTCCAGTGGGAAAATGCACAATTCACCCACAACAGCCCTTGCTGCAGCTCTGCTTCAGCAACCCTCTCGAGCAAGGTCCTGAAACCTCACATTAAGTCCATCGCCATCATCTTTGATGTGTAAAGGAGTGGGAAGGAGAGACCAGAGTGTACGAGGGATATGAGCTCAGTATCAACCCTCAGACACCACCCTTCTGTAGAAGTGTGGGCAGGAAATACAGGACAGAGTTCAGAGACTAACACAGTCTGAGCACAGACGTAGACTGCTCACAGTAAGTGGCCTAAATGCATTCATTCCCAAAGACTGAGAAGAGACCAGGTCCTTGAATAATTATGGAAGAGAGAAAGATGCATGTTTTGTGGATGGTTGTAAAAACAGGCCAAAAAAGGGGTAGGTGATCTTTTCTTAGATTCAAATTTCAGAAAGCACTGGACAGATCTGAAGATGGCAGGTCAAGTGGACCCATGGTCACCTCTTTGTCCTCTCCTCCTTCTCTCTCCCGTTATGGTCTGCTCCTTCTCTCATCTAGTGCTCTCCTCACTGTTCCTTCCACGCTCCATAGAATCATAGAATCATAGAATCATAGAATCGTTTAGGTTGGAAAAGACCTTTAAGATCATCAAGCCCAACCGTCAACCTAACACTGGCACCCCACCACTAAACCATGTCCCTAAGCACCTCATCTACCCATCTTTTAAATACCTCCAGCAATGGGCACTCGACCACTTCACTGGGCAGCCCCTTCCAATGCTTGACAACCCTTTCAGTGAAAAATTTTTCCTAATGTCCAACCTAAACCTCCCCTGGCGCAACTTCAGACCATTTCCCCTCATCCTATCACCCATTACCAGGGAGAAGAGGCCGACCCCCACCTCGCTACAGCCTCCTGTCAGGCAGCTGTAGAGGGCGATCAGGTCTCCCCTCAGCCTCCTCTTCTCCAGACTAAACAACCCCAGCTCCCTCAGCCACTCCTCATCAGACTTGTGCTCCAGACCCCTCACCAGGTTTGTGGCTCTCCTCTGGACATGTTCCAGCAAGGCAACATCTTTCTTGTAGTGAGGGGCCCAAAACTGAACACAGGATTCGAGGTGCAGCCTCACCAGTGCAGAGTACAGGAGCATGATCACTTCCCTACTGCTGCTGGCCACGCTATTCTTGATACAAACCATCCCGCTCTCTCTCCCTTCACCCCTTCTGCCCCAACACATGTGGCAGAGCTTTGGATGCTCTGTAACGAATGAGTAGAGCTGTTTCTTATAGAGCATTCAGCTGCCCACTGTGGCCCCCTAAAGGAAAGCCATCCTTGACAAGTCCTTCCCGCCAAAGGGGAGGTTGTCAAGGTGTTTTCAGTGTTGAATCTTTTTGCCAAAAGTTTGGCTGGTGCTCTGGTATCCAAAGAGGAAAACAATCCTTCCAAAAGCCTTGTTAAGTTTATCCCTTGGCATAAACCACAAGCATCTAAGTGGAAAAGCAGCACACCTCCCTCTCCTCTCCTTCCCTGCCTCACATCTCATTTATCAGACAAAAAAGGGCAGAAAATGAACCGCTTACCTGGCTGACCATACACCGTCCCCACATCTACTTTAAAGGAGCCTATCAGCACGCTCCCGATCAGTTTATTGTGCATAACCTGTGAGAAAAAGGCTGGTTAAAGAATGTCACTGTCTCTCTTCCCAGCCAGCGTAAGAAAGAGCAATCCAAACCAAGATCACATTTGGTTCCGAGGTAATAAGCAGCGACATCCAGCACCACCCAAAACTGGGTGTACGTAGCCACAGCAGATACAGCAAGAATTTGAAATCTGTTCTTTACCCAATATTGTGCCAGTTTAGAAACCAATATAGTTGCATCCAGGTGGAATCACACAGGTTCATCCCAGGTCCCAGGATTATACCGAGTGGGAAGCGGATGGATGTGTCTTCAGGGCAGATGCATTTATACTACTTATCCTGGCAGTTTTAATAAATCACAGTGAATATAAACACATGGAGCATAACTGGTTTCATAGTCGGCTGCAGAAATCGTATCACTTTCTGTGCAATAGCTGAATTGCCATAAGAGCTGAGTACACCCAGACGAGAAAGAATTAAAGTGTTCCTCTGCAACATTTCAATGTACACAGAAACAGAGACTCAATTCTGATTTACTCCCCACAATATTAATGAAATCAGAGAAGTGATATAGATGTAAATGAGATTGCAAGCAGGCCACAGCGAGTCTGTCTCCTTGTCCTTCCTGATAAGTAATGAATTGAATTTAATTTAATTCAAATTTGATTAGTAATTTTCCTTTGTCATCATTTCTGGTTCTATGTACTTCTGTTCTGGTTTTCAAATACATGCATGTGTTTCACTTTACAGGCAAGGCAGAGGCTAGCAACATCTTTGTCACGGTTTAACCCAGTAGGCAGCTAAATACCACCCAGCCGATCGCCCACTCCCCCCGCAGTGGGATGGGGGAGAGAATTGGAAAAAAAGGTAAAACTTGGGGGTTGAGATAAAGACAACTTAATAGGACAGAAAAGGAAGGGAAGGGAAAATAATAATGCAGATGAGTTCATTTTCACAGACTAAGCAAATTCAGTGCATGAATGATTGCTGGTAATGGAGGCTGCCAATCTTTGTTTCTCCTTAAGTGAGATTCATGCTAGGCAAGTGCTGTGAAACTTTCCATCCCCCAGGGTTTCCTTCACTCCCAGCACACATATTTCCTCTATTTTTTTCTATTCCTCTGATACATAGCGTTCTCCAAAACTGTGTTGCAAGGTAATGAATCTCTGTTTTCAGTAGCATAATGAGCGTTGCACTGGCTTAGTTTGTTGTGGGGTTTGGGGTTTTTTTAAAGTCATTTTTATCTAGAAGACCTTTAATTTCTTAGTGTTTCACCTTCATCAGCTATAAATCAGGAAGTTTTCTGAGCCTGATGAAACTATGCACACTTTATCTTCCTTTAGGATTACATTCCTTCAAATCATTGCCAGCTGCCTTTCCTCCTTTTCTTCTCCCCTGTCCTTTCTCTTTCCTATAATTCATGCTGACCTTATAGTACTCTTGGTACCTAAAAATATTTCTCCTTTTAATTACATTAAGAATCATTTAGAGCTGAAGTGACACAAACAGCAATGACCTTTACTTACTGTGCGAAGCTTTCCTAGGTACTTACAGAGATGTTGATTATTTTGTTGAACAGGAACACCTGCGGTCCAATGAAATCAAACACAAAGTACTGTGGGAAAAGGGAACAGCAGATCAGAATCGTCCTTGTGTTGTTAGCCAGCGCTGTCAGCAGCATGGTTCAGTTTTTTGGGTTACCACGCAGAGCTCTGGTGAGACTCCGGGGTGCAGGGGAGGCGGTGGTGGACACAGAAAAACCCTTTTCTTGCTCCCTGGCTCGTGTCTGCCATGGCTCAGACCTGTTTTCTACTCTCCTCCTTGCATGGCTGCACAGCACTGCCCTTCACAAATGCCCATGGCCCTCACTCCGCATCAGAGGGCATTGACAAAAGGAACAGGAGCCACAAGGAAGCCCAAAGGACCAGTTGGGTTCGGGAGTTGGTTTGGTCTCATTTGTCATGAGCTGGGACAAACACATGTCAAGGAAAGGTGAAATGGTAGAAAAAGGGGAGTGGGGGGGTGGGGGGTACTTTAGACAAAGCTCCCAAATGGATCATCTGAAAAAATGCAGAGGCAGTGATAGTAGGGCAGGATGTGGCAGAGGAGGTGAGGAACAGGATGGACAGAGCTTGAGAAGAGAAAGAGCAAATAGAGCTAAACCCAAGGGAGCTATTGCTGGTGCTTGGCCAAGCTTGAAACTCAGCTCCTGGACAGACCCCTCTGTTCAGACATGCAGGTGTTGCAAACTTAGTTCATCCCCTTTTGAGCTACCAAGTGGTAGAGGCCACCCAGAGCCATTGAAGAAAATGCCTTCTTCAAGAGAAAGCACCTACCTCATTGTAAAAAGGGGCATTTGTGCCTTCCTTTACTGTTGTTTGCTTCTTCTCGTCACCTATCTCGATGATCACCACAGGGTCAATGTTCTCACCCACCAGCTGCCTGGCCTCGATGATGGTGATGGCAATCTGTGGGGCACAAGGATACCACGTGCATTCCTGGGCTCAGGTCCAGCCTGCCTGGGGATTTCACAGGCACATAAGGGCCGTCACTCCCTGCTCACCTGGTAGTTCTGGGATTTCATCTCCTCTCCGTGAATTCTGGTCACCAGCTTTGCCCTGTTTAATTGACAGAACAGGTCATTAGGCATCTCTAGGCAAGAGCTGGTACTTAGACACATGTTGGAAAGACTTCTCGTCACTACGCAAGCATTGTTTATGGCAGGCAGTTCTGTTGTGAACCGTTAGGCTTGATTTCATCAGCAGAGACCATCTTTGTCTCTCTCACATACTTGGTAATAGGGAAATGTTTTGCATCCACACAGACCAGTGCAGCTACCTGCCATGCATGGAAATTATTTCACTTGTTGATCCCATCAGACCTGACTCCATTCCTCCCCTGTATGAAAAAACAGCTACACAAGCTCTTGGCTATAGAGATTGCTGTCCCCTTGGGCTAATTTTCATTAGCAGAGGTCATTAGCACAGTTGAAGCACTCTCAGCACCCATTCCAATCTCTCTCTGAGCTGGATAGCATCTGGTGACAATCTGTCTTGAGCTGATCATATTTTGCTGACAAGTACATCCCACTCTGTTGCATGGGAGAGCAGGAGTGAAGGGATCACCACTGTCAGCAAATGGATTTTCTGTCAGCAAATGTGTTGTCCTAGGGAAATGCCATTCTCAAGAAGGATGGAAAAGGCAGTTTGGGGGATGTTAGGTAAGGTTCACCAAGGAGCACCTTTTCCTCTTTGGACTTAAGGATCCAAAAGCATTGGACAGTGCATCGCTGTTCATTAGGGCTTCCTCTGCCTCTTCTTGTCTTCCGAGAGTGTCGTGGTGAAGATTTGCACTTTCATCATGATCACCTGATGAAGAAAACAATCAAGAAAGTAAAACCCACCGCTGATTTCTACTAGCAGAAAGCTATCTTGGAGCAGAGCAGTGAGTTCATCAGCATGAACTGAATGTTTTATTTATTTGAGTATCACAATTGGAGATACAGTAATGGTTTGTACTGAGCAGCACTGATTACAGCAGCAGCTCCCCTCCTGTGCAAAATCATATACCATATAAATGGTGCCGGCAGCCACTCTCTTCACCCCATGTGCACCCACAACGGACACATGCATACTAGTTGCATCTGACTGCCCCATCTCTCATCTGCTGGAAAGACAGTGGGACAGATTATTGCTGGGTTTTGCATGTATTACAGCGCAGCAGTGAGTCTGCCATCCATAGTTCATTGTAACTGTCTGACATACTTCAGTCCCTTCCAAGCAACCAAAGCGGAGCCTAGCTTAGAAATCATTTCTCACCTTTCCACTTTGCAGAGATGATGAACTAGAAGATCAAGGAAAGAAAAGAGAGTTAAAGAGCATGATTCATTGGAGCTCTTGTAGAGAGTTACACTCAGATGAGACAAATTGCTTCCAGAAGTGCTTATTTTTCTTCCTGACCATAAAGAGAATCTCAGCAACTAGCTCAGATATACACATCTACATTTGGCCACAGAAGTTCTTCCCTCACTGCTCTGCTTTGTCCTCCTGGTCTGACAGAAGTCCTACCAGTATCTCTGCCCCTTTCCAAACATGTCTGTGTTCAATACCTGCCTTGGGAAGGGTGTTTTAGGTGAAAGTTTAAAATTTGGGTGCCTGTAGTTCATTCCAATAATTGCATTTATAAGCAAGAAATGTTCAGTGACTCTGGACATGAGTTAATTCTCGTCTTGAAGATGTCAAGTGGTACCTGCAACAGTAAAGATGACTTGTCCAGCTGTACCCAGGGGCTTAGGTGACTTTAAGGATGACATTACATTAAATGAAATGAAACACATCCAAGTGCATTTTCTGCAAGTACTCTACAGCTCCCACTACAAAACCAGACAAAGGGCTGTAATAGTGCAATGGTGCTTCCTTGTCTCTTTGCAAAGGTGTGGTCACTTGAGGGGTATTTAGTAGCAAAGGACCATCCATTGTACAGTAAGACTCACTTGAATAGCTTTCATCAGGTCTGAATGTTCCTTTTTTGGCTGGCTTCCACAAGCCCCTGCTCTGAGGCAAAGCACCAGACAAGTACAGACAAACTTTTGCATGTGTTGCAAGACAGCCAGGCATGAGCCAGCTCCATGAAGGATCCTCCACTAGCAATCTCATATAACATGCATGCTCCCCAACTGCCCTCTGGCTCTTGTCCAACTGTCCTAGAACACAGGGAAGATGAACCTGCCTCTGTATCCATGTAGGCATAACCTCATTCTCAACCCTTGAGGCAAAGATATCTGTCCATAGTTTTGCATCTGAAGCACCAAGTTCCCATGACTACTCTCCATATCCTATTTACCCTAGAGCGTGCTGTTTGATTATGGGCTTGTAGTAGTCTTATTGTTTGCTCTGAGTCTAAAGCAGATAAAACCTCTCCCTGGCTGGCAGACAGGCGTGGGCCAGCATGACGTCCTGCCTTGACCACTTTTTGTGAGCTCCACATTGTTTCTATTGAGATGTAAACTCTTTGCAATGCGTCTTTCCCTTTACAGCTCCATTTTCCTGATATTTTAATATCTGAATCACTATCCCTTTTTCCCCTCAATAACCATAGGTATGTTGTGTATAACCAACCATCAGGAATTATTCCCCTGTATGGATCCAGTGACAGAAAATGCAACTGGTTTAGTGAATGACAACGTTCCCCGACCGCACACCTCCTCGATAGATCTCCTAAGCCCAAATCCCAATCAAGACAAGAGAGCACTGGTGATTGCTGTACCTTTGGTAGTTCAGACTCTTCATAAACAAAGACATTAATGAAATAAATAAAGATGCAGCATAAGGACCCCAATCGATCCAATGATTCAAACACAATCATTTTAAATAAACAGAGATCTGAATGCTTGCATGTAAGACCAAAGCAAACTACAGTATAGTGTATCTGTAGAGCATGATATATTTCATGGAGCATCAGATAAATAAACTCCAACATATCTGTAATTAGCAAGAAATTTAATAGCCTTTAGTTTTCTCTGCTCCAAAAGCCCCAACCCATTGCTATAAGGACCAGAGGAGAATCTTTTTAAAAGTAGTGCCCTTTAGCTGTATAATGCTTATGGCACAAAACATGTATTTCTGTTTCTGGCCAACAGTGAGTCAAGACACACATGGCTGGTTTGTTACAACACTGTAACTCAAGGGCTGCACTAAACACATAGCAGTCCATCTTTAAAAAATGCCATGCAATTTGAGGCATGAGACTGCAAAATAAAACTACAGAAGGTGAAGTCTTTGCTGCAGCTGAACTACAGGTTTTGGTGAATAGGAGGACTGTGGTGATAGGACAAAAATGACAGCAGTAGGGTGTGCAGGGGAATGTATCCCTAGCTTGGAGACCAATGAGGTGTTAAGGGAAAGAAATAGGAGCCTCTGCATGTCTTACGGATGTACCCATATCTGTTCAAAATAAAAAATACAATAAAATAAAAGAACTGCGGTACGTTTAAGAGGAGAATTGCTACTAGGTAAAGCTCCCAGCTTTATCAAGCTAGCCCATCCAACCATCAGAGCCTACTCAGGTTGTGTTCTTATGGTTCCTGGAAGCAGCAGATCTTCTGGAGGAATTACACACCTTTAATGAATTATCTGTCTCTAAAGTAGAAAAAAACTTTCAAAAATGCGTCGTCTCTCTATGGTAAGAGTCAGGCTGACATTTTTGTTTTGTTCTACCAGATACAACAGTCTGAACTCACAAAATCTGAAGGTGGACTTAATGAAACAGTTAATGCAAAAAGAATTAGCTCTCTGTTTACTTGGGAGTGATAAGGAGTTTACTGCCTGTTTTATCAATACTAAGCCTTAAGACACAATTCAAATGAGTTCACATGAAATTAGATGTAATATAATCCCCCACCTGCTCTTCCCAGTTGCAATATTGATTTATGAGGCCTTACCCAGTGCATCTTTGTTTGCAATAGTCAACCCTTTCTCGCCTTTTTTCTTCTTCTTCAGCTTCATACCAGCAAACAGCCCCTTTCTGAAAAAGTAAAGAAAAGCGATCAGTGCAATATCTTCAAGCCCTTTTCTGTGCTGAACTCTAATTAAACTCAAGGAGCTGTTAAGAGTTTTGATTTCCAAGTGAGGTCGTTATGTTCTGACTTTCCTTTCATTGAAAGCAAACAAGAGAAAAGCTCTGGTTTTATGCTTCATCTAATATCATTTATTTTTATATTTGGCCACATACAGGCAAACATACTGAGAGAAGAGCCAAAATTTCTGTTCAAACCAAGACAGCAAGAGGCAAAGAAAGGAAATCCAAGATAAGTTTCCAACCTACTGACTTCCCACACACATAACTCTTATGCTTGTGACAAGATCACAGATAAAAGCTTCTCGCAAATTACAAGTTCCAGATCCAAAGCAGTTTTCCAGTGAATTAAGATAAACATAAAAGCATTCTGTGTAAACTTCCTTGGTGAGAACACCCACTGTATCAGTGACACAGACACCACAACAGATTTTGCCATTTATTTAGTTAGTTCTCATTCCTTTCCAGCAGCAAAGCCATGAGCAGGACTGGACAAGGGTCTTTCCTCAAGCTGTGTTACAGAGATGCTTCAGCCCAGCATCAACCCCAGTTACCACTGTGTGAGGCTTTTCTGCTCCACGCTTCTTACTATACTGGATTATGGAATTGATCCAGCTTAAAAGTAACCAACCAGTTAGAGCTTGGTGAGGTCATTTTTCAGATCATGCCTGGCCAAAGTGGTTCTATAGATTCATTAGGGCTTCCTTATTCCTTGCATTCAACTCAGTTCTAGCCACAACTCCTTGCCAGGAGCCTACCATAGTCATCCAGGAACAAGGTGCATTCGTGGAATGAGACACAGGCAGGGAAGCATGGCCCCAGTCTGGTTGCCATCAGAGATAAAACATGTTCAGCAAGGACTCATGGTGCAGCCCTACTTCTTGGGAAACTTATGGCAAAACTCCCCGTGGTCCAGAAGCAGGAGGCGGGCAGCACAGCTGTCAAGCTAAGATAAAGCACCACAGGCCCAGGCTGGCTGTTCAGAGGTCTGTGCTGGTTGTCCTTTTCCTATTCTACTCTTCCATTGGTCCTTCAGCTCTTCAGTGAGTAGAGAGAAAGAGCAGCTGTGTTTTATAGCATTGGTTTTAAAGAGGGGTACAAAAAGAAATATATCTACAAATGTCATACAGTATTTTCCCCTCAGCAAATGGTCTCCTTTTTCCTCCCCTAGCTACCAGTCCCTCCTTCTTAGTTGCCAGCCAGCCTCATCCCACCAAACTCTCTGCTTGCCCCATGTTGGGGTCCAGGAGCACCAGTCCTGCAAGAGGATATTTTGTGAGCACAGAATGAAGTATCATTACAAGGCTAATAATTTTCACAGTCTCCAATTCACACCTGACCTACTGCTCCAACTTCTGCTCTGCCATACCCTAGAGCTGAGGCAGGAGCTGATATACTACAGAGAAGAGGGAATCGGTGGGAAGAAGATGGGACTTCTCCCCCTTGCTCCTGAGCAGCTCAGCACAGCATCCATTCTTAGCGATGTGGAAGAGAAACACCATTTTCTGCATGAAAGCTGTGCCCAAAGAGCCCCTTTCAACCCAAGATTCTGGAGAAGGGGTGGGAAGTAGACAGCCGTCCTGCAATTGCCTCCCTGAGAGATTAAAGTGGGGAATTTAGCACAGTTATGCTTACACTTTGGGAAAAGGCTGGCTGGTTTGTGTTTATCTTCACGGTTTTCTTATCTTTTCTTCCTTTTACAAAGTGTGTGTTTTTAAGCCACATGATTCATCATTTGAAAGGGGGTTGGGGAGTGGAAATCAAATCTCTGAGCACTGGAGCGTGCAGTTTAATTTTTCCAGGTTTCTGAAGATTTCTGGAGGCTTGAACCAGTGTTTAATAATGACCCTTAGAGTCTGCACATGTCTTTTCTCACTGCCAATCAAGGTCTGGCAAAACAGCCGCAATTACACAGGAAACGTACACAAAAATTCTTCCTTAATGGTAAACTAGACAGTCCTTGGAATAGGAGAGGGCAATAACAGACTCTTGGCTTTGAATGCCTGAACTAAAACAAAAAAGGAAAAATGGGAAATCAGTAGAACCAAAGTGAGTTTGAGAGGCTTGAAAAGCCTGTGGACTTGTAATTTTGAGTTAACCAGACTGACTTGCCTTATACGCAGAAATTCAAATTTATTGAAAATGATTCACTTAGCTTTATTTGATGGTGAAAATATAAATCCCACAGTTGCAGATCTTACCCACTTGCTGAAATCAACATAGTTCAGGTTTCGTAATATATAGGAGTGAAACATGTGGTTCTATTTGCAGGCAATTTGGTTGTTTCCAATTTGAAATGTCAGGAAAAACATTTCAGCATATCTAAAACTTCATTTTGAAATGTTGAAATTACATGGTTTTATATTTTGAAAATATACTTCTTTACACTTCATTTTGAGAGCTGAAACAGTTACTAAATCACCCACAAAACTGTGAGCTGTGGTGGATTTCAACCCACCTAGAACTTCACTTTTATTTGTATATTGCTCTGTACTGTTTTCCCAATTATTGGTCACATTGGTTCAAGAGGAGCTCTCTGTGGGCATTATTTCATATTACAGTTTTTCCAAGGAAACAAATATGCCACATATTTCAGAGGGAGAAAAGCTTGAGAATTTTGTGCTATTAACTCTCCTGACAAACAAACCAGGTGGTGAGAGCGGAACACAAAGGTTTTAGCACAATGGCAACATTTTTCAGGTTCTCTGTTGGCCGCAAGCATGCAGTGATAAACATTCAGCACTTTTTTTTGTCCCTTGTCATCAGAGGACTTGTTTGCCTAAATTTCTGTAGGAATAAAAACTTACCTGGGGAAGCACACAGCCCAACTAACCCAAACAAGCAGGCACTTACCAGCTGAGCAAACCTGATAGCAATCAATGCTCAAACATCTGAAATCACCTGCAAACTTGGTGCATTTAGCTGTGGAGAAAAGTTACGGCGAACAGGAAGGGGAACCTGATAATGTTTAAAAGTTGTATTCAGAGAAGCAAATTAAGTTTACTGACCAGGCCCAAGAGGAATGTCAGCAAAGCTGGGCACAATCGCAGAAAATGCACAACTTCCGTGTGCTAAAGAATGCCAAACCCCAACCAGTACAAGTGGAAACCTAGTACCAAGACCAAAAAAGGCTCAAGCAAAGCAGGAGTCAGAGAGCGACTGGAGGGGATGGCCATCAGTAAAGCCTGATGTGGAAACCAGGCCATCTTCCATGATTTTTATGTTTACATAACACTGAAATCGCTTAAAGACAGAACTGCAGAAGGTGCCATGGTGTGACAGAAGGAGAAACAGCCAAGCTTGAGATAACGCCACAGGTACCAACAGCAAAATCTATCTTTGAAGCAAACCAAATTTCAGTTTCAGCTTTTAGCCTGCTGGAGGTTCGGGCATAGAATGGCGCACCTGAGCTCTCATGCATTCCTGGCCCCACTGATTACCTCGGCCAGGGGCATCTGTCACCACACAGAGATTTGTCCCTCAAAAGTACTGGAGAGACAGCAAGCACAAGCCACCTGCAAGGCTCAGATATGGGAAAGGAGAAGAACATGGGGTTGTTAACCAAGATGTCAGGGCAGTGTTCATTATACATGGGATTTGCCAGAGAGAATCTTCTCCGTAAAGGTCTAAGCTAAGTAAATGAAGTTTTCAGGGAACTGAAGGTATCAATCCCTCATAAAATGGATGCTCCATCACTTTGATAAGTAAACTGCTTGTCATCCAGTGACAGTGTACATGATCCAAATGTTGTGCACATGGGTACCATCCACAATGCTTAATAAAATCATTTAGGCTTCTTAAAAATGTTCTGTGGATACTCTTTGTGAAAGAAAGTTTGTTCTCTTGGAAAGAAAAAATAAAAGTAATCTTTCTTCAAATTTCCACAAAGAATGTTTCTTTTAACTGCAGCTTTGACAAAAGTTTGGTCAACTGCTGAAAGCTTGAAAATTACTCCTTCCCCTCTCCCTGAGATTGTGAAAATTTTCACAGGAAAATGTTGTCAAGAAGGGAAAGTTTCAGGCTTCCATGCAGTTTCACCAGATTTGATAATGTCCCCACAGTTATTCACACCCATCTGTTACCCCAAAACCAGGCATAAAACTGTGTGCCACCCCTAGGTAGACCCCAAAGGTGTCGTGAGAAAGTGTCTCCCATATTCTCCACAGGACCTCCTGGCTGTCAGCAAGGCACAGGCATGGCACTACCAGAACCTGGGAAATCAGGAGAGACTTGGGGTGCAGAAAAAATCTTTCATCTGTGACCCCTGGTGAGGTTGGAGGTTTTTAGTATTGTGGTAGTACTGACAAAGTTCAGTGAAAATTTAGTCTCCATATGCTCCATGATACACAAATACAGATAAGGATTTTGTTCCTTATTTGAGTCAACAAGCTAATTTAAGATAAAATAAAACAAATTCATGTCCAAAGAGAAAGTGGAGGAAAGAGTTCCTACCGGCTACCAACATGTTTACCTTGGAGGTTTCCCATTGTAAGCGCCTTGATTGGAAGCAATTAAAAATCAGCCATCTCAGCTAATCAAGAACATTCCTTAGTTCAAAGAGGACTGAGTCTCCCCGCTCCTTCCACATGGGGATTGTACAAAAATCTGGAGTAAGGACAACCTTTTTTCTTCTGCGTAGGTACAGCAACATTGTGGGTCCTAGTTTACGACTGTGATTCATTGAGGTTTCCCTGGTACAAATTGTAAATGAGTGGGACGCCAACCATACCACAGCATTTGACTATACTCAGACTGTCTCAGATTTGCACCAGAAATCTGTGAATACCAGGGTTCATTTCCCATTATCAGTGCCACAGGTCCACTGGGTCTCTGAATTAGTTTTCATACCCTCTGAAAAAGACTCACAAATTGGATTCTACCTTCATCAAGATTTATCCATGGCAGCTTCCAGCATTCCAGCTTTGTTAGCTTTCCAAAAAATCCTTTCATGCCCTTTCTCATTTAAGCTGTCCCATCATCACAGAGGCTTCATGATCACTGCCTGCACTGCATAATGTTCTCTCAGATATCCGATAGCTGCAACTTGCAGTCCAATTTGAAGGAAAGCTGGCAAAAAAAAGCACTTCAGAGTTGTCAGCAAGAGGGTACAAGTGACCTTACTAAATACTGAATCTCTTTGGAGTTTTTCCACATTGTTTAAACTTAGTTTCTTCTTCCAGCAAAATCCTTCCAGAATTCCGTGTGCTCAGGGAATTGATGTATGAGGAGAATAGCTTCTTGCTGTGGGAATGGTCACACACCATCCAGAGACAAAAGGGCACTGTTATCTGACTTACTCTAGACATTTACTGTAGGATGGCAGAAATCACTTCTCCCTTGGTCATAAAGTCACAGAATCACAGAATGGCAAGGGTTGGAAGGGACCTTGGGAGATCATCTAGTCCAACCCCCCTGCTAAAGCAGGTTCTCCTGGAGCATGTTACACAGGACTTCGTCCAGGCGGGCTTTGAATATCTCCAGAGAAGGAGACTCCACAACCCCCCTGGGCAGCCTGTTCCAGTGCTCCGTCACCCTCAAAGTAAAGAATTTTTTCCTCATATTCAACTGAAACCTCTTATGTTTCAGTTTGGGCCCATTGCCCCTTGTCTTGTCCCTGGGCACCACTGCAAAGAGTCTGGCTCCGTCCTTGTGACATTGACCCTTAAGATATTTGTATGTTTTGACGAGGTCCCCTCTCAGTGTTCTCCTCTTCAGGCTGAATAAGCCCAACTCTCTCAGCCTTTCCTCACAGGGGAGATGCTCCAGTCCCTTTATCATCCTCGTTGCTCTCCTCTGGACTCTTTCTATGAGTTCCTCATCTTTCTTGAACTGGGGAGCCCAGAACTGGACACAGTGCTCCAGGTGGGGTCTCACCAGGGCAGAGTAGAGGGGGAGGATAACCTCCCTCGATCTGCTGGCCACACTCCTCTTAATGCACCTGAGCCATCTAAACACACGGATGTGTAGCTTGAGGAAGGACCTTCTGTCGCCTTCTACAAGGCCCCTCTCAGTGCAGCTTTCTACCTCTTGTTCAAGCAAAGCCCAGGCATGGGCTTAACCCGCATTCGAGTGAGATGCTTTCAAGGCACATTTTTATAGCCATGAGCCTTGGGATGCCCTTTCCTAGTTGCTTGCATGTGAACCGCTCATGGTGGGCACAGAGGAATGAAACCAGGAAGGTGGGAGTTGGGGGTCCTTGGAAACATGGAGGGCAGACACAGAAACAAATCCTGTTTTTTCCAGTACATCTCCCAAGACCATCCAGAAGCCCTCATGGGGACAGGGTGAGTGAGCTGCCAGTGTGCCCCTGGCAGCAGAAGTTCCTTATTGGAGCAGCTGCCCTGCTTTTCTCCCCCAGGTTTCTTTCTCCCTGGAAGCAACAGTCTCAGCAAACTTTGCGGCACCATCAAAATTATTTAGTTCAAGGATGATCAAAGGTTTGTGCAGCTCAGATCTGAGTCAACTCCATTGCCTAAGGATTGTAAATCTATGGGTACAGTGACTACCTTGACTGAGAAAGTGTTAGAAATTGAAGAAAGAAGAAAAACAGCCTTCAGCCTGAGAAGTGAGAAGTCACACGTGAATGTAAAATTTGTTAGGTGGGTCTGTATCTTTGCATTTTGTTATTTGCGTTTTGTAAGGTGGTTTGTATTTTTTACAGCTCCTTAAAATTCTTCCTCTTTCAACAAAACTTAAACTTCTGAAGAGTTTTGCAGTAGATCAACCAGTATTGCACCCGGTGAATAATTATCTCCACACAATTAGTTCTAATTTTCTTCAAATAAACACAAGCAAAAAGAACCTAATTCTCTAGGTGACAAAAACGTTTTCTTTTTCATTTTCAAATGCAAAAACATAAGAAAGACTCTTGGTTCTTTTTACCATTTCCATAATATGTACTAGTCAAGCAAATTGAAAGTAAATTAAATTATCTCATAATTTAAATCACTCATCCCAAAGAGTAAAACATAATTACAATACAAAGATGGAGCTTTGTATTGTAAAAATAAATAGCCTAATCAATCTGAAACTGTAATGCGAGCATAATTGGTTAATTCAGAAACATTTTTTTGTTAAGCTAATATGTCATTTGTGATAATAAATGAAGTTCCATGGAAAAAAATTATTACACTACATTTAATTGTAAAAGTGGGCTAAACAAAATAGCTTCTGTGCACTTGGTCATATGGAAAGCAGGAAACACATTAACAAATAGTTAATGATGTACTCATTTCATGCCTTCTTTTCTCAGGACTACAGAAGTTAGGGGAAGATTTTTTCTGTTTATTTATTTAATTTATCTCCTTTGCCAGTGCAGAGTTGCTTCATACAGTATATTGTCAGATACTTTATCCTGATTCAGTAATGAGACTCCCTTTATCCCAAAATCCATTATTTCTGCTGTGGTTCTTTCACAGCCCAGAGCTCTCACTGGCTGTCTTAACCTGTTTCCATTTTTCCTGATTTCCCACCAGTTCTGCTGTTTTGACAGGTCCAAGGATTTGCAATGGAAAAGCTTCAGCTCCTCAAGAAGGTGAATACGGAATCCTGTATGACAAGCTGCTATTTAAAAACCAGCTGTGGCACACACACCGGTATCAGTTCTGAAGCCTGGGGTTTCCCACATCTGTGTGACACTGTGGCATTATGTGTCTTGCCTCAATTATTACTATCTCATCAGCAATAGGAAAATAAAACTGCAAGCTGACAATATGGTGGTCAGTGCTAGTTATACACCCAACCTGTGTGCTCAGTAATAGGCTCTAAATTAGCTATTACAAACTCAGGAAGGAAATTCTGCTGTATTTGTGAATAATTCTCTATAAACATCAGTTTATTGCACTGCAGCCCTCCAAAACTGAAATCAGCCATTAGAAAGTGTGAGAAATGATAGGAGAAAATCACATGCCACTAAATTACTGCATTTTGGCTACCGCATGCTGCACCAATTGGCTCCTCTTGAAAAGAGCACAAAAACTCAGCAGCATGCAGAAAACACTGATAAGTGTGATCAGAGGAGGGTAATGGCTCCTGGCAGAGTCTATTCAGCCTGGAAAAGAGATGATAGACTATGTTTTTAAGGTGGTACACTGAGGTAAAAATTATCAAGCATGCCTGAGAAGCACCAAATTTGGAACTGGCAATCAAACTCAAGGAGATGGTCCTGGAGTCATCACTGGTGGTCTCCGAAGTCAGCAGCTCAGCATCCATCAAAAAAAACAATACAGTGATAGGCATCATCAGGATGGATATTGGGAAGAAGCCAGCATGTGTCATTTTGCCCCTAAGGCATTGATGAACCCACATGGGATCATAAGGCAGGATCACAGAATAATTCAGCTTGACATCTCAAATACTGTGTGAAGCTCTGGTCTCCAGATCAAGAAATATAATGGGGTTAGAGGATGTACAGAAAAGGGTGGGAGAAGCCACCTGATGAGAGACTGAAATAGCTTGGACTCTTCTTTTGGAAAAGGGATAACTAAGTAGGAATAGGATCAAAGTTTATAAGTTTAAGCTCGTGAGTAAGATAAAAGCAGAGCTGCTTGTTACTCAGCAAATCCCACAACACTAGAATGAGGATGCACTTGATGAAACAGGTCTAAAAATACTAAAACAGGTCTGAAATACTGAAAGGACCAGACAGGGATGTATCCATTAATACTCATGATAAAAACACCCTGGATGCCAGAGGGGATGGATCACAGACTCATGTGCTCTCCCTGAATATCACCTCCTTTTGTCACTGCTGAAGACAGAGCACCTTGCCAGATGGATGCTGGATCTGGCTTCATAGGGTATTTGTCTTGTTCTGGTGATTCCCTGCTCATAAATATCAGATCTGTGCATGGCTGGGTCACCTGGAAATCATACTGGATTTCAATCAGGTATGGGTTCATTGTCATATTTCTCTCAGAATGATCAAAACACACAACACAAGCTTTTGCCAGAATTATACCTAATCCAGCATAAAACCCAAGAGTGAAAAAGCTAATCCATTCTTGGAACACACTTGAGCAGGGAGGTGAATTCAGCCCCAAGTAACATGGCCTTGCGTGATCACCCCCTTCTTCGGAGGTACCTGGATTTACTGTATTGTCTAACTGCAGCTGCAGTGGTGTTTGGAAATGAGCTATGAAAAAATGAGCAACTTGGAGAGACAAACAGAGGAATTCCTCAGTTTCAGTCCCCAGACCAAAAACCAGGAGCACTCAATGACATTATCAGACAACAAGTGATAAACGAATGAGCAGAAGTGTTCTTCAGTGAGACGCTGAATTTAACTCAAACCTTGGAAGAATTGCCTGAGGGTTTTAGACATTCCCGTGGGCCTGAGGTGCCGCTGCTGAGGGCTCCATCCCACTGTTTTTCTTCCAGTTGCTACCTTTTACATCACGAACAGGTTCTCCAAGCTCATATTTGCATTTAAGACTGCAATGAAGTTTGCTTCTTGCCGGTAGCAAATGTGATGCTTGGTTAGTCATATTGGTAAACACTGAACAAGAACGAAGACTTACCCCTGCGCAAAAATTAACTCCTCTTGCTCTGCAGAAACCTGTGGGAGCAAGCCAGCGAGCCACATGCTGCCCTTGAGAAACAGCTCCATGCTAAAAGGACACAGAGATTTTCACACCCACCAAGACACCTTGGAAAGGTTTAGATTTCAGACAGATCGAGCAACCACTCTCTGGAAAAATAGGCCTATTTTAAGCATTCCTGTATTTCTGCCCAGTTATTATTTAATAAGAACATAATTTCTTTTTCTTTCTTTTCTCACTTTTTCCACCCGTAATTTGCCTGACTTCTCTCTATTGTGGGCCAACATACAGGGCTCTGGATTGTGGTTCCCTCTTCTACTCCTCCTGTTAGAAGGCTTAATATGTGTTATTTTTAGTTAGTAAACTTTCACATTATTCACAACTCTTGCCTCCAGTCTCGTATGTACAGCTGCTTCCTTGACATTTCCTCTTGGATGGACTCCAGGCCTTGCTGAGAAGAGGCAGAAGACCTCTTTTGTTCTGCACCTCCCACAAGGCTGTTTTCAGACCGTCCTTAACCTTGTCTGATGGGAACTGACCTACAGAGAGGATAGTCTTTTACTGTGAGGCTGAATGTCTCTTTGAGGACACCTTTGGAATTAAGTATTTGAGCCCCAGCAGAGCGGGGGGGATTCATTCTTCCCAAGTTCCCTGCTGTGATGAAGTACCCATAGCACACGAGGCATCCACCAGTAGTTTTACTGGCGTGAGAAATGCAGCAGAGGTATTAAATGCCGTTAGGCAGCTTAACCCAAGCGATGAGCCAGGTTCAAGATTCTGCATCCTTTCATTTCTTTGGGGTGACTTTTGGGAGGCGGCTGCCTCTGCATGTCAGGCTTATTTGCTCTGCCTCAGCTCAACAAGGTGCAAGCTGCCAGCCCAGCTGCCCAGAAGCTGCCCTGCCCTTCACCGGCACCAACCATACTCTTGTTTGTCTTGAGCAGTTGGGCAAAGCTCTGCTAGGAGGAGAAATGGTAATTAAATCAGATATATCATACAAGCCTATATCTTTAAAAAGCCTGTGCAAACCTCCTATTTCTCCAGTGGAACAGAAAATAAATTGCCTTTTTTTCATTCACCCTTCTGAAGCATGTAGTTAGCCTCAAGTTCCTTTTCTGGCTTTTTATGGGGGTCCTTTTCTTACTTCCTCTCGTCTTCCTTTTGTTTCCACCACAAACAAGCCATTACAGAAAATAACAACAATAACAGAAGCCCCCAGCAGCACTTGCCTTAGGTTTGGGTGATCATAGAATCATAGAATGTTTTGGGTTGGAAGGGACCCCTAGAGGTCATCGAGTCCAACCTCCCTACAGTCAGCAGGGACACTGCTAACCAGATCAGGCTGCTCAGAGCCCCATCCAACCTGGCCTTGAACGTTTCCAGGGATGATGTGCCTATGCCCCAGGAAGTTACTGTTGTTTAGCTTTCCAGTTCCCTAAAAGGGTTAATAACTTTTTTTCAATGAAAAGCATGAGCTACACTAAGGAAGGGTATAGCAACATGTATAATAGTGTATAAGAGCACGCCTAATCCAGGCGGACTTGGCTGACAGCAGAGCAGCGTGGTCTCTGGGACATGCCATGCAACACTGCCACTTCAAAGCACGTTCACCAAAGCCGGGTTTTAAAGCACTGTTTCCAGATGAAACCCTAAACACTTTGAGCAGCCCATGAGCCCTCTCAGTGGAGGGTTGTTCACAGCCTGGTAACACCAAAAAAAAGAAAACCCAAACCCAAAACCCAATAACCCCAAATATTCAACCCCATCTCTCTTGCAGGGCTGAATTCAGAAATTATTCATTACCAATACAGAATGGCTTCACTACCTTACCCTAAAATTTGCAACAAATAAGCTGAATTAGCAGCTCTGCAGGAAAAAGGCTGTCAGGGGGAGACAGCCCTCAGCACCCTGAGTACCCACCAGCAGCTGATCAGTTTTGCTCACCAGCATCCTGGCACGCAAGCAAACTCCTTGCAAAGGCTGAGAGCATCCCTGCCAGGCTGCAAGCCACCTACACTATCTAGATTCCAAACAGCTTCTTTCCTAAGTGCACAAAACTTCCCATAAGACCTGAAACAAGCCAGCACACATCCCTTTTCCTCAGATGGAAACGGTGGCTCTATACTGAGCACGCAATTAGTACTTGAGTAGCAAAAGCTGAGGCAACTTGTTAGCAGCTGCTCTGTCCTAATCAGGACTTTTTTCTTTCTTTTTTCTTTTTTTTTCCTTTTTTTTTTGAGATGGTAACAAACCCAGGTCTTGATTAAAAGGACTGAAGAGGAGACACTTTGACAGGAAGGAGGAGAGAGTATGTGTGTCTTGACTGGGTTTTTTTGTATAGGAAACGTTTTCAGAATTACAGACTTTAACAGTCAAGGTTGAATGCGCAAAGAGGTGTAAATCAGCTCCCAGGCTGCATGTGATGCCTGCCTTGAGCTGCTTACAGGGCTTTTTTAAGAGGAGGTTTAGTGCTGAAAGACGTGGATGTAAAGGTGTCCATGTGCCTCCAGACCGGCAAGAGCTGGCATGGAGGACAAGTCCCACTGGCTGTTTTATAATGAATTGTATTGGCAGCAAGGGAAGGCTGTGAGAGTGGTTTCTCCTGTTCTCCTTCCTGGGAAGGACCACGTTGCTATGCTTCCAGCTGCAACTTCTGCCCATGTTTCCCAAAGTTTCCGTTCCCAGAGCTGCAGTGTAACAAGCAGGGCAGAAGCAGACTCCATGTATGTGTCTATCTATACACTGAAATCAATTTGTGTTTGCAGAGCACCTGGTACAACTGAGAGTCTTGTCCTAGGAGCTACCCTTTCCTTTTATTATTAATCACTAAAAAAGTCATGGCTGCTCTACAGAAGATACGTGCTGAATTATTGAAATCAGGCTATGGGATGCTTCCTGCCTGTATGATCTTTATACTCATAATTCATTTCCCTTCACCCTTTGCCTGTCTTTGCTAGTGAAACTCAAAGCTCTTTGGGACAGAGACTGTCTCTGTCTGTGCACATACCCTGGCCCAGACACTGTGGTGTCCTGGCCTCTACCTGCCGTCGCCTCAAGGGCCGTGAAAAATGTCACCAGAGTAATTCCGGCTCTTTCTGTGGCACACAGAAAATGCCCCCTGCGGGGCATGGTGTCCAAGGCTGGGATAACAGGCTTCAGGGAGGTGGTTGCCAAAACTGAAGCTGTCTTCAGCAGGTGGTTAACAGCATCATATTGAAATCAGTGTAAAATAAAGCGGGCTGGAAAGCGGCCACACACCACGTGGTGGGCACCCTGCTGCCTTCACCGACCGTCCATCGCAGATCACAAAACACATCCCAAATCTCTGCCTGGGGGCTGCATTTCCCTGAGCCTTGCCTCTTTTCTCCCCAAGTAAATCCATCCCTGGTAATTTTTGTTGAACTCATTTTTTCCCTCTGTGCCCAGAGGCGAACTGTTCTTTGCATCTCCCATTGCCGTCCAGCAGAAACACCCCGGGCGCTGGGCTGTGAGCATCGCCCGCCGGCCTCAGCGCCGATACCTTGGTGGCTGTTGTGCAAGGCGGCACAGGACAGTGCCCGATGAACTGCCCTGTGCCAGGGGGACAGCTGAGCAGAAAGTGCTGGGATTTTCATTCTATGAATCTGAGGCTGAGCAGAAAACTCCCTTGTATTTACAAAAGGGGTGTTTCTCTGAGCTGCCTGATAAACCGAGGTAGGGACTGTGCCCAGCACCGAGTTATAGGTTGTTTAGGAGTGTAAAGGAACAGAAAGCTTACATGGGGGGAGGTTTTTAATAGTCACTATATTAAAAAAACTACTCAGCCCCTCTTCTTTCATAAAAAAAGCAGAGCAGTCCTGGGCTAACCTAGGTCTCCAGTGAAAGGGAAGGGATAAGAAGAAAGTCAAGAGATTCTCTTTCCAGGTTCATTCCTGCCACATCCATAAAGTTATGTAGCATTGGGTGGTCTGTTCAGTTAATGGATGTAAAACATTTACCTGTCCCATGGGAAGAGCATCAGAAGGCTTCAGTGCTGTTTGAGAAATGCCCTGATCAAAACCACAGTATTTATAGAGATGGGCCAGTGCATCCAAGGAAAGACTCCCTTGAACAAAATGTCTTCTCACAACTACTATAGGCACTTAGCAATCCACATGTTTTGTTCTGGGTTTCTCTAATGGGTGCAGAATATTTTTCTCAATCACCTTTGAAACCCTGAGGGACCTGGTGCCTTTTGCTCTATGGGATCTACACTGAGCCAAATGGTCCCAAACTGGGCACGTTGCTGCCAAATGCAAGCAGCTACAAATAGGACTTAATTCTTGTTGTTGTGTGTCAGAGAAACTGAAGCACAAATCGCCTGCTGCTGGGGAGTCATAGCATTGGAACAACATTGTTTAAGAGAATGAGATACTTGGTTAGAAAAAATAAGAAGCTTAAATAGGCCACCTCCTCAGCAGGTATAAATGAGCATGTTATCTCAGTGACTGGGTGGCCCTAGAAATGGGATTACTGTAATTTTTGAGGGAGGAATCCATGCATTAAAAACTAGCAGAGGCATCCAGCTAATGATCCAGCTAATGATCCAGCTGAAAACAAGTAAATATGTTTGATGGAGCCTAGTATAAAAAGCAGGATTTGGCTTTTTTAAGTGATGCTGCTCGCTGATTGCAGACCAGGAGAAGCGCAGATGTGGAAGCACCCATACGGGACCATAGCAGGAGCATTTTCCTGATGCTTCCTGCGGCTTCAGCAAGCATGTTGCAGGGCGGTCAGCCAGGGATGGAGAGCTTGCTGACTGCTACAAGTCCTGGCTGGTGTGGGGCTACTGGGTTACCCTCAGTGAGTGCATTTCTTACTGAATATTGAACTGATGGATGCTTTGATGTAAAGGAAAAGGTTTCAAATTTAATAAATAAAATAAATGCTTTGTGGAAGTGAAGTATTATATTCAGTGCCCTACCCAGGGGGACATTGGCTTTGTGATAACATCTCTAACTCAATCTTTTTGCACTTCCTGTACTAGAAATTTTTATTTTAGGAAAAGTAAAACATTCTGAGGTGTAGAGGGGGTGGTACTTGGGAGCCCTGAATTGTAATCTCAACTTTGCCTCAAGGCAGCCAGGCAGCTCTTGGCAGGTCTCTGCGCCCCTGCCTCCCCTCCCGCCTCCCTGCTTGTACAGCGAGTGCTGCAGCATGGCTCAGGCAGCACAAAGTGGCTCAGACCCCTGCTAATGTCTTTGGTTCTACTTTTGCAATGTCATAAAAACCTATGGTGTCTATAGAAGTAATGAGGCATCAGTGATGGGCTCTCGGGTCTGTGCTGGTCTGCAAAAGAAACCCGCTCAGCTGGCAAGGCAGCGAGAAGCCTCTTTGCCAGCCCAGCCAGGAGGGGTCTAGAATCAGCCTATAACCAGTGCTGGTTCCTCACTCAGTGCCCTGTGGGTGTGAAAACAAGCCTGGGTCTCCATCCTGGACCGGAACCATTCCTGACCAAGCCTTGTCCCCATCAGGTGGACAAGTGTCCTTTACTGAGCCACTTCTCACAGGCAGCGGTTCAACCCTTCACAGGCAGTGCTGGGTCTCAGAATTCAAGCCCATGTTTTGCAGCTCAGCTGTGCATCCCACTTCTCCCTGAGGGACTCGTTATTTTGCAGTACTCCCAACATACTTAATTTTCAATTTTCAAAGACTGTTGGCAAGATTTGTGAGCAAATTACTGCAGAGCTAGAAAGGGAGAGGAATAATAAGTCCCATCTGGGTGGACTTAGTGCACAATGATGTGTAAGGTTTGGACATGGTTGTAGGATCAGTCCCAAGTCAGAAGTTAGTCTCTTGTCAAGGTATGAACTAAGCCATTGTGGTTTAACTCCTCTCCCTCCCTTCCCCATACATATGTTCCCAGTCATTGAAGGCTGCTGGGCCATGGATATGAAACATCCTTAGGGCTGCTTTATTTTGTACCAAACCCTGTCGGTCCCAAAGGCAGAGCTGTGAGCTCTCCCATGCTCTGATGGGGAAAGGAGGCTCTGCCTTCTGCTCAGTACAGCTATTAGAACTCTTGGCCCAAAACTACAGCCCACCAATATGACCCCCAAACTGCTGGCTGGTTCATCTCCAGTGTTGACATAAAATATTCTGCAGATGCCAGTTAAGTGGTGACATTTGCAAAGATGCTTCTCTTTTATCAGCACGTTGTTTGCACTGGAATGTAGCTGTTTGTTAGCTGTTCAGCAGGGAAGTATTAATCCCAAATGAATCCTTGCTGGCATAGGAACAAAACCAGACTGTTTGCTGTGGGAAGTGCTCAGCATCTGAGCCCATCACATACACGGTGAGATTCTCTACCAAGTAGACATGAAGTTTAAACACTGTTCAGGAGGCTGAGCAGGTTGGTTTCCATAAACAAAAGGTGTCTGAGCACAAAGCAGCTCAGAAGTGACTCCACTTGGCAGAGAGCCTTTTTTTATTCCAGCCTCAGAAAGGTGGTAGTTCACCTTAGCAAGACAAGCGCAGAGGTCCGACAGCAAGAGACCTGTTGAGCGCACGCAAGGACCCTGATGGGCAGATGTGGAGGATGAGGGATGCGGGTCGCCCTCCAAGAGTTTTACCAAAAGCTACTGACAATTCTTGAACACAAAATATAGTCCTCTGTTTACAGCTGCCTGTAAAGCAGCTGCCCGTAAAGCAGCAGGATTAAAGTCACGATTTTTGAATTGCCTGTGTGCTACTAACACTTTTTCACTTCCTATGTCCCTGTGATCCGACATCACCAGTACTGGATCTCTTTCCTTTTTAAACCTATCCTTCCATCGCAAATCCGTTCTTATTGTGCCTACTTCAGTCCCAGTCCGAGTAAGTAACAAGACGGTCGCTGAGCAATGTAAAGACGCTCCTAGAGGAACAGGCTAGTAGCAGGTGTTTCTGACATTTCTTGAAACAGGATGAATATCCCACTTCTCTTAAAGTGCTAAGACTTAATTTATTTCTGGCTCAGTGGGGCTGTGAAATGCTAGAGCTTAGCAGTCAGATATTCCAGAATAACCTCCTGTTCTGCAAAACTTTCAAATTCATCTTCAGTATGATTTTAGAAGATTATCTTCGTAACAGACTTACATCTTTTGAAAGCCAGAAGAGCAGATGCTGCCTTCATCCTTTCTATAGATATCAAGTTTAAAATGAGCATTTTATGAAATAGCTGGTACGGTAATTGTGTCCAAGTTCAGACAGAAATTGTTGCAGTGTGGTTTGATTTTCATTCTGGACAGCCTGTACCTGCCAGGCCAAACAAATTCCTTTCTTCTCTGGTTCTGAACAAGTCATAAGAGAGAGAAAAAAAAAATCACCTTGAATAATTATTTGTAGAGCATTAAGCTATTGCCCAAGCCAAATTCCAGGGAGCTTCTAAGGCTACAAGCAGGAGACGGGGCTGCTGCCACTCACCTCTAGAGATGCTGACCAGGGAGGCAGCAGTGGCCAGCCACAAGTACACGTGCTCCATGCTGGTGCTGCCAAATGGCTTTAAACTGGACTGGTGTCCTGGTTTCAGCTGGGAGACAGTTAATTTTCTTCCTAGTAATTGGTATAGTGCTGCAATCCAAAACATATCACCATACTAGCTACTAGGAGGAAAGTTAACTCTGTCCCAGCTGAAACCAGGACAACTGGAAATCAGTCTCCACTGGTGCTGCAGCAATTCAGTTTCCATTTGCTGCCAGAAAATCTAAACTTGTAAAACAAAAAAGTGTGCGACCAGCCCAGACTTTCCTCAAGATCACCCTTTCTTTCAAAGCCAGCTGTGTCTTGCAGATGAGAGGGCCTGAAAGTTTCCCAGACAAACATCTCCTCTCTCCACTTTTCTCATAGCCATTAATATAACATCATTCATCAATATTGCTCCTTTACTTTACTGGTGGTGGAGGGAAGCTGTGCAAACAAAGGCTGTATAGAATGACTAGAGTACTACTAGAGCCTGAACCAAACATCTTTATGTCTCAATATTTGCTTCCATCAACATCCCTGAGAGCATCCTGCCTTCACAGTGCGCAGCTCAAAGGGGTTTGCTGTTCTGGGCTATGATTCACACTTTGCCAACAATAAGCACATTTGATTGAACCAAGCACTTTTGGTTACTGCAGTATTTCTCAAGGTGTTTGGAAGCAGCCAAGCTCCAGAAATTGCCATAAGCATTGTTAGTACCAGAGAGGGAAATGGCTTTTTAAAAACAGCTGTCTGCATAGTCTGGCAAGGAGCCCATCTCCAAACAAAAATTTGGCTTAATTAATTAATTAATTAATAATTAATCTTCTATTCATAGAACCATAGAATGGCTTTGGTTGGAAGGGACCTTTGAAGATTATCTAGTCCAACCCTCCTGTCATGGACAGGGACATCTTTAACTTGATCAGGTTGCTCAAAGCCCCATCCAACCTGACCTTGAACACTGGCAATGATAGAGCACTCACAATTTCTCTCTTCCAGTGTCTCACCACCCTCATCATAATAAATTTCTTCTTTATGTCCAATCTAAACATACCCTCTTTCAGTTTAAAACCATTGCCCCTTGTCCTGTCACTATGGGCCCTGGTAAAATGTCTTTCTTCATCATTCTTATAAGACCCCTTTATATATTGAAAGGCCACAGTAAGGTCTCCCTGGAGCCTTCTCTTGTACAGGCTGAACAACCCCAACTCACTCAGCCTTTCCTCATAGGAGAGATGTTCTCGTGGCCCTCCTCTGGACCTGCTCTAACAGGTCCATGTCCTTGTATTGGGAACCCCAGAGCTGGGTGCAGTGGTGTCAGGGGACTCCAGGTGGAGTCTTTAAAGAGCAGAGTAGAGGGAGAGCATCACATCCCTTGACCTGCTGACCACACCTTTTGATGCAGCCCAGGAAACGATTGGCTTCTTGGGCTGCAAGCACACATTGCCGTCTTGTGTCCAATTTTTTGTCCACCAGTACCCCTAAGGCTTTTTCTGCAGGGCTGCTCACAATCCATTCTTGTAGTGAGGGGCCCAAAACCAAACACAGGATTCGAGGTGCGGCCTCGCCAATTCAGAGTACAGGGGGACGATCATTTCCCTGCCCCTGCTGGCCACACTATTTCTGATACAAGTCAGGATGCCACTGACCTTCTTGGCCACCTGGGCACACTGCTGGCTCATATTCAGCCGGCTGTCAACCAGTACCCCCAGGTCCTTTTCTGCCAGGCAGCTTTCCAGCCACTCTTCCCCAAGCCTGTAGCGCTGCATGGGGTTGTTGTGACCCAAGTGCAGGACCCGGCACTTGGCCTTGTTGAACCTCATACAGTTGACCTCGGCCCATCAATCCAGCCTGTCCAGGTCCCTCTGCAGAGCCTTCCTCCCCTCAAGCAGATTGACACTCCCATCCAGTTTGGTGTCATCTGCAAACTTACTGGAGTGCACTCAATGCCCTCATCCAGGTCATTGATAAAGATATTTAACAATATTGGCCCTAGAACTGAGCCTTGGGGAACACAGCTTGTGACCAGCCACCAACTGGTTTTAACTCCATTGACCACAACTCTCTGGGCTCAGCCATCCAGCCAGTTTTTTTACCCAGTGAAGAGTACGCCTGTCTACGCCATGAGCCGCCAGCTTCTCTAGGAGAATGCTGTGGGAAACAGTGTCAAAGGCTTTGCTGAAGTCCAGGCAAAGAACATCTACAGCCTTTCCCTCAGCCTTTCCCTCATCCCCCAGTCTGTACTGATACCAGGGATTGCCCTGACCTATGTGCAGGACCTTGCACTCAGCCTTATTGAATTTCACAAGGTTCGCATGGGCCCACTCCTCAAGCCTGTCAAGGTCCCTCTGGATGGCATCCCTCCCACTGGTGGGTCAATTCAGCTTGGTGTCATCTGCAAACTTGCGGAGGGTATTACTGAAGGAGGAAAATGATACATCACTGAAGTAATTTTCCATACCCACTATTTCAAAAACATTTTTTTCCCTAGCACAATTGACTTTTTTCCTTATTCTGCAGTCCCTAACAGAGCTGCTGAGCTCTAGCAAATAGGTCTATCACCCCGATCTTGAAATAAAAGTCACCCACTTTGTTCACCATTGCTGAGGTCAAGGAAGCAAGGGTCCCACTGCACGTTAGCGGGCAGCACCCCCCCTGGCAGCCCAGTGGAGACAGACAGGCTCTTGCAGACAGCGTTTAACAGCAAAGGCTTATCTGGTATTATGTGAATTGTTTTCAGGAGTAGTTCCCTCAATGACAACAAGCAGCCTGGATCCTATATAATACCTAAAATTAATCAGAATAATCCCATCCAGCCTCCCATTGCCTTTCTACTGTGATAAGCCCTTTTCAGAAGACACTTCTTTTCGTTTATTTTAAATGCATTCCTCAGTAATGCAGCAGGAATATCTACCTGATAAGAACTAGAAATCCTTTCTTCAGAGGATTTCAGAGCGCTTTGCAAGGGTAAGCATGGACTTATTTTTAAAGATGGTAAACTGAAGGAACAGAGAAGATAATGGTCCTACAGAAGCTAGGCTCTAAGTCATAGCTCACAGTTCCTAATGGCCTGCCCAAAAGGCAGGATTATTTAGGACATAGTTAAGGCATGTGAAAAAAGGTGAGAAGTGAAAGCTGATTTTGGCTTTAGAAAGGATTACTTATTTTTGGCACAAGCAATGCATTACAGCAAGTTTGGTTTTTTTTTTATCTTTTATAATTCCCTGCCACCGACAAATCCCCAGTAAGAGTGAACATTGGCTGGAGCAATGAGAGACACTCTGAGAGAGGAAATACAGACGGTTGCTCTCGGTGGAGATACCATCCTACAACATCTCTGCCTTGGAGGAAGCCACAATGTGCAGCAGACTTTTTGACCCCTTTGCCTTCAGCAGGGACACACCAAAGCCTGGTGGTTTTGCATCAGTGGAGTCCACTGTAAGGGAAATGTCTTTTTCAGCCACTTCTACCAGGGCAGAGTTTCTGACAGTGTTGGCTAAACCCATCATTTCAGAACTAGCCAAAGCCCTGAGCTACACCTTGGAAGAGACACGGACGATGAGAACAGGGTTCACACACACTTGAGTTGCCTTGTATCATCGGTACAGATCATTAACTTCAGCAAATGCCAAGTAATTTCACTTAACATAAATGTCTGTCATGACAGGCTAAATTTAATCCAATTATCTCCTATTTTCTAAGAGTACAGAATCCCAGACTTTCTGCCGATCCGGCACAGCGTGCATGTCTCACCCTCAGTCTGCCTGTGCAGGTTGGATAATGGTTCTTCCAGGCTTTTTGCATGGCTCCAGCCTGCACAGCCAGAAACACAAAATTTTAGGATATCCATTGTCACAGGAAAGATTGCGTTCTTCACAAATTCTATAAAACGCACAGAAAATCCACCTCATCTCCTCTGGAGGCAGTAAGAGTAAAGAGCTAGTGGGAAAAACACGCTTTGCTTCAATTCTGATATTTGCAAAATGCAGCTTAAAAAAAAAAAGGGGGGGGGGGGGGGGAAGCCCAGGGAAGAGGACTTTCAGGGTGACTTTCACATTAAAATTAAGTAGGAGATATGAATCAAGAAATTTAGGCCAGATGCTCAGCTAGTGTCAACCAGCACAGTCCCACTTACACCAGCTGGATCCAGACCAGCCACCTGGCCAGCACTTTCATCAGAAAGCATAAGAGGATAAGGACAAAAAGGCCCCATAAAGCCACAATGTGGGGTTTATTTGAGTGTGACCTGTTACCACACATCTGGATGCTAGTGACAGATTCATCTCACCTAACTTCAGACATCTAGAAGTAAGCTGCAACAACCCAGCCAGTCGTCCCAAGCAATCCGTATCAAGTGGGCATCAGAGATGCACCCAAATGAATCAGGGACCAGAAGTGTTCATTTCTCCCCATCAGCTGGGAGGGGAGTCTAGACACTTGAGACACCTACATTTGTCCAGATTAATCCCACCCCTGTGCGGCAAGCCTGAGCAAGAAGGTGTAAAAACAATAAAAAAGATACATCAAACTTTCTCAGTGAGAGAGAGATTTCAAATACAGAGAGATTGTGTGTGGTTTGAAGCCAAAAACAAAGGTGGTTTTGTAAAATCCAGGGGATTTCACTTGAGAAGCCCAAATGTAATGTTTTCCCTGCCCTTGCATTGACCCCCACATGGAGCACAGCTCATCTTTTTATGAACATGATCAGTTTAGCTCTACTTCTGGGCTCTACACAAGTAACTTGATGTCAGCATTGCCCTGGGTCGGTGAAGGGGAGACAGTGGTGTGAGTTCTTGCCCGCTCATGGTTGGACTCAGCAAATCTCCCCACTCCAAAGTGAGATTATCCATCACCCTGTCCTGATGGAGAAGTTGGTGTCATTGCAAAGACTTTCTGTGCCACCAGATCTTCAGATGTCACCTGGCAGAGCCTCTTCAAAGCCCTATCACATCATTACAGGCATCCTTTGAGGATAAAAAAAGCTGAGTTGTATCCTGTGAGTCCTGAGCAAGCTTTCTGCAAGAATGGAGATGCCTACAGTCCTGGTCCCCACTGAGCATGTTTATGTGATGAGCTTGTAATAAAGAATTTAAGGCAGAAGTAAACATTGGTGCAAGAAGCATAAAACATAACAGAAAGGGACGATGGAGAAGAGCTGCATCAGAACCAATTCAGCAAAACTTCCCTGAGGTGTGCGCAGTGCATGTGCCCTGCAGGCAGGACCCAAGGCTGGCATTATCCATAGGAGTCAATGCATGCTTTCCAAGTCCCATCCAGAGACCTCACCATCAGTCACCTTTCCTATCCAAGCAGTTCATTTCATCCGGGTGACGTTTTTCAGTGATACCATTGGCAGCTTTAGGAGCAAGCCCTGAACTCCAGCCTCCCAGAGCTTTTACAGCTCTGTAATAAATAATAAAAAGGCAATAAAATGAGAACAATTAGCAATAAAGAAGTAACAAGGAGTCAGGAAGAAGAGGAATGACTTGATTCACTGAGCAGAAGTTTCGCCATTGGCTGGGGATGTCCCAGTGCTTCAGTGCCACTGCGTGTGCAGCAAGTTGCTGGTTGTCATAGCAGATCACAGATGGTTTCTGACATTCCCCAGAGGAAAGGAGACTGGAGGAGATCCCCTTCTCCCAGGACAGCTTTCTCCATCCACAGAAAGTAAAGCCAGGACCTTGCTGCCCCAGATTTCCCAGGTCACTTGCTGGAGGCACAAGCTTGCTCTCCAGTGCCTGTACATCACCCTGACCCATGAAAATGCCAGGAAAAGGGATTCAAAGCATGTAACGAGGAAAGAGGAAGAAGGCTGCATTTTATGCATCCTCAAGGCAAGAAGTGTTCTGAAGGTACTTGCTCAAAATATTTCAGAGTACCAGTGATTTGTTGTTTATTTCTTGGTGGAGAGCACTCTCTGGGCCTCATAAGCCACCACACTTTATCTTGGTGCAAAACCATCAGCAGGTTTCCCCGCTGTGTTTTCAGGCTTAACACCAGGAGCTACTTCTACACAGACAAGTCATACAACCCTCAAGCTGGATTTTGCCTTTTCCAGCAAGCAAAACTTGCATCCATAGCTCATGGCTTGCAGTGAATTAAGCGCATCTTGAGCAATGGCCCAATACTGAGAGCTCTAAATCTGAACTCTCAAGTTTTACACGTGCCAGGACGTCTACACATGGAAGCTGGGGATGTGCTGTCTTGAGCCAAACTGCAGGCACTAAGCATATCCAAATCCCACACCTGGACATAGCCAGCCAAGTCAGGAGAGGTCAACCTTCAACAATGAGCAGCGGAGCCCCAGGAGGCCAAATGCCATCATGATCCTTATCATGATCCTTATCATGATCCTTATCATTCTTTATCACCCTCTACAACTACCTGAAAGGAGGTTGTAGTGAGGGGGGTCTTGGTCTCTTCTCCCAGGTAACGGGCAATAGGATGAGGGGAAACGGCCTCAAGTTGCACCAAGGCAGGTTTAGGTTAGACATTAAGAAAAATTTCTTCACCAAAAGGGTTGTCAAGCATTGGAACATTCTATGATCCTGCTAAACAAACCAGCACCCCAGAGCCTTGGCAGACGTTCATTCCATGCTCACGTGCAGGGACTTGATTGTGCCATTAGGCACAGGGCTGACAAGACCAAAATGCTCCCCAGGGACCCTGTGAGGGGATTCTCTCCCTGCCTTTCCCTCAGCAGTGGTACAGAGGATAAACCATAGCACAGGGCAGAAAAAGGAGGGATTACAATTCCCTGAGCACTTACAGAGAAACCCAAAGCCCCCTCCAAAGCAGTGTCAACATAGAATAGATTAGAATCATAGAATCATGGAATCATAGAATCATTTAGGTTGGAAAAGACCTTCAAGATCATCAAGTCCAATCGTTAACCTAGCACTGCCATCCCACCACTAAACCATGTCCCTAAGCACCTTGTCTACCCATCTTTTAAATACCTCCAGGGATGGGGACTCAACCACTTCCCTGGGCAGCCCGTTCCAATGCTTGACAGCCCTTTTGGTGAAGAAATTTTTCCTAATGTCCAACCCAAACCTCTCCTGGTGCAACTTGAGGCCGTGTCCCCTCATCCTATTGCCCGTTACCTGGGAGAAGAGACCAATACCCACCTCACTACACCCTCCTGTCAGGTAATTGTAGAGGGTGATAAGGTCTCCCCTCTGTCTCCTCTTCTCCAGGCTAAACAACCCCAGTTCCCTCAGCCGCTCCTCATCAGACTTGTGCTCCAGACCCCTCACCATAGTCAGATATATCCTGCAGCCACCCAGAACTTGCCATGGGGTGGCCCTGCTCCTTCTTTGCTGCATGTTGTGTGGTTTGCCCAGCTCCCCATGCCTGCCCCAGCCCAAAGCTGCCCTGCCATGCGGGTGCCCGTCCGGTGCTGCACACAACACAGCTGCGTGCCAGCAGCCTCAAAGTGTTCAGGCTCTGGGGTGGCAGAGATATACACAGGTGGGAACGACCGTGCTTTGTTTTCAATTGCAAAATGATTTTTGGCCTCATTTATAATAATTGTGCATTTTTTTTTTAAATCAGTCGCTTACACCTTAATAAATAGCTGAAGTAGCATCATTTCTTTTTAATGGATCAAATCCTGCTGTCAGGTATGCTGATGTCAACTCTGAGGCAATTACTTATTTCTCTAGAGCTCCCCCAGAACTACATCTGAGATGAAATTACAATCAATAAGTATAATGTCAGCTCTGATATTACCTGTGTTTTCTTACTACCCATAGAAACTAGGTTCATTGCTGAAGTTACAATAGCAGTATAAGAAAACAAGACCATGAGCTGAATGAAATACCAAATACTTCAGCATCTTCAGAGTAAAAATCTATCAACGGCAGATTGAGCAATCTAAGCAAAGGACCCATGACAAATTGGTATTAATATTTTTTAGATTGGATTCATGTCATTGTGCTATTTCCCATTTTCCTGTGAACATTTCAAATTCCCAAGTCCTTGAGCACCGCTTGTTTAAAATACTTTGCACTGTTGTTACTATGGTTTCTTAAAAATCAACTACATCAACTGAAATGAGGTGTATCTAATCCATGAAAAACAAACCATAAGCACTTTCCAAGGCAAATAAATTGTTTAGAGTCAATTTTAAAAACCCAGAACCTGGGAACTCCCTGGTGCAGAGACTGATCCGACACCACAGGCATTTGATGGAGAAGATTTCTGTTGTCTGCAGGATCAGACCCACAGAACGGAAAATGACTTGGGCTCCAAAACCATGTAGCTCTCTCAGCAGAACAAATCCATTTCAGCACGAGGAACAGAAAAGTTGACCTAAATCTTAGCAGAGCTAATGCTAGATTAGTTTTAGGTACATTTTCTTAGACCGTTTCAAAGAAGGAAGCAAACTATTGAAACAAAACACTTCACACACAAAACCTTGTGCAATTGTCCTAGAATTTAGGGCATGCTCAAATTAAAATATTTCACTACATTAAATTTATTTAACCACTAGTATTTATTTACTATTTATATAAATTAATTTATGCTAAATTATCAGGCAAGTCTGCTAAGCACTTTGGCCAAGCTTTGGTCTCAGTTCCACATCTCTGTGTAGAGACGCTACAAAACCCATGAAAAAGTTCTGGTTTGGTTCACCACAGCCAGGGCAAAATTTGTTTGCTAGTATCACATTGAGCTCTACTGCAAAATAAGGTAGAAACAAGAAAACACACAGGACATCCTATTTAAATAATCTTACTGTAAAGAAAAATACAAAAGCATACAAATAAACATAGTTATATGCATACATATACATTCATAAGCACAAACACCCATAGATTCCTCTGTCCTCTTTCAGCAAAAAGCCAGTATCCTTTCCTTATGAAAAACAAGCACTTCACAAATCAGAGCTAATCCTCAGCTCATTAATCGGATCAATTTCAGGAAAATAAGATTATTTCCAGCTGCTGCACCTGAGAATTACAAGACTTAAGTGTCAAGTTTTGCCCTTAGATGCATCCTATTGAAGTCCAAACAAGTTCTCACTGGGTAAAGTAAAGTGTACATACATCTACCTAAGAAACATGGCATGCTGTTTCTATGTCCTTCTTCAAGGCAGAATCACAAAACTGCAGGGAGATGCCGCTTATGCCAGCCCACTTGATGTGGCCATACAAACCACTCACACACATTCGAGCCCAAAGCCCCAGACTAGGGCACTCCAGCTGATTTCTGTTCTCCTCCTTGCACTGCTGGGTTGGTACACACCAAGTGTGAACCAGGTTAAGATGCTAAACTTCTAAAAAACAGTGGGCAGGAAAAGAAAACCCTAAAGACACAAGAAAAGATGCCTGCCAGAGACATTCATCTCCTCCCATTTGCCGTTCAGTAGAATTAATGATCTTTCCTTGAAGACTATTAAGTATAAAAATAATAAATCCAAAATTTGCTGACATAAATGAAACCCTCGCACAAGCACATCAGTGTTAAGATTCTAAGTCTTTAAGTATTTCTAAACTTCATTTTTCTCACTGCAGAATGTCTTATATTTTCACTGCCAAAAAAAAAGGAAAAATAGAAGAGACATTACCTTGGCTTTTTTTCCTCCATCTCCAATGCTTTCCTGTTCTCTGGTGTCAAAATGGCCTTCAGCACCTCATCCAGCACCTGCAAGGCACACCACTCTTCTTCCCTTGGCTGCCATAAGGATTCTGCCTGTGTTTATGATTAACCCACGGAGACATCCGCCACAGTAGGGTGAGGCTGTTTAAACACTTCATTATATTCATGACTCATTCTAGATAAGCCTTCCCAAAGCACTGAGGTGTACCAGTGCAGTCAGATGCTTAGGGAAACCTTACAAAACTGTGATTTTGGCCCATAGTGCTCCTTTATAGAGGCATTTTTTTCCTCCTCCTGCCACGAGTGGGTTCTCCCTGCTCCTGCAGTCAGATGGAACCAGCTTAGGACTCAGCCAGCATTTTGGCTTATAAACCAGCTCCAGAAACACAACAGCCTGATGTCCTAGGGGG